>CAJQZJ010004856.1:7045649-7105479 GCA_907164525.1 Lophiomys imhausi | reverse complement strand
CCTTTTTTTTTTTTTTTTTTAGTTAATAAATTTATTTGTTTGTTGCTTCAGGTTACATTCTTATCATATTTTCCTCTTTTCCCGCTTCCCAGCCCCACCCTCCCATGCTCTACCCCCTGACCCTTCCGTCTTGTTCCTCTGGGGTGGAGTGTCCCTGCCTAATAGTCTATCACCACAGATCAGGAGTCATATGAGGGCCAAGAGCCTCTTCATTCTCCCGGGGCCTACGAGGCAGTACTGCCAGTGAAAGGTGTCTCCTTGCTACTGGGGGAATACTAAAAAAAAGACCAACAAACACACAAACCCACAAAACAAAGAATATCCACAAAAAAAAAGAGAGGAAAAAGAGAAGGGAAAACGAAAAAGAAAAAAGAAAAAGATAAAAAAAAATTTATGTCCATGTTCCTTTTGGTTTGTTGGTTGTAGTATAGATATCATGTACTATATAGTTAAAATCCTACTATAAGTGAATAGATGCCATGGGCATCCTTCTGAGACTGGGTTAGCTCACTCAGGATGAGCTCCTCTAGGTCCATCCATTTGGTTGCAAATTGTGTGATTTAATTGTTTCTTATAGCTGAGTAATCAAAGATGTTTTCTTAACTTAAGATTTTTTGATATCGAGACATGTCAGCTCCTGACAGCACCCCCTATTCTACTCCAAGTAGAAGATGAGCATCGAAGAATCTCCAGTGGGAGATGATTGAATTGGTGGTAAGCCTTTCTCTTGGCAAGAAAAACCCCTTGCTTCAACTGTAGACAGACTTCTTTCCAAAAAGGACAAAACTTGGTAGCAGATAAGTCGACAGCCTAGCTCTGCCAAGACAGGGTAGCTAAGTCCTTCATAATTCCTGCTCTACAATCAATGTCTGTCAGAGAAACGGGGCCAAATGGCTGAAGATTGATGCTGTAATGTACAGAGAGAAAATGGGAACTGTCCAGGCAGCCACTGGTATGTCATTTCTTAGTTTGGGAAGCTGCAGGCCCTGCACTTCCTATATAATCAAATATATTTATCCCTCTCAGGTCTCTGAGGTGGTTGAAGAATAGATAGCTAGAGTCTCATAGTTAAATTTTGAGTTGTTTAGGAATCAAGAGGTTGTTCTGGATCTAAGAAGATATTTTTAAAATTGTGAGACAAGTTAGTATGAAAGCTGAGTTAGATACAGTACTTTAAACTCATGGAGATGGTTAGACAGTAGAATGTTAAAATCAGGTGCCAAATACATATGGACTGGACATTGGGAATGTATGCTAAGCCATATAACTCCTATAATTGTGGCCTATTTATTTCTGTTGTTTTGTATTGTATTTATAGTTATAAGAAAAAGAACCATTTTTTGGACTGAAAGGGAGAGCTGTTGGGGGGAAAAAAAGAAATACCTTAAACTAAAAAAAAAAAAAATCAAACTTAAAAAGAAGGGAAGAGGAGGGGGGGGTTGAGGGGGAGGGGGGGGGAAGGGGGGGACTGGAGGGGGGAGTAGGAAGGGGATTGTGATTGAGATGTAACTTGAAGAAATAAAAAATAAATTATTTTTAAAAATAAATAAATAATAAAAAATGAAAAAAAATGTGATACATCTACACAATGGAATACTACTCAGCCATTAGAAACAACAAAATCATGCAGTTTGCAGCCAAGTGGATGGAACTAGAGAAGCTCATCCTGAGTGAGCTAACCCAGACTCAGAAGGGTGCACATGGCATCTACTCACTTATAATCGGTTTTTAGTCATATAGTACAGGATAACTATACTACAACCAATGCACCAAAAGGAACAGGAACATAGACTTTGTTTCCTGTCAATGAGACTCTTTTCCCTAGTGGTGCTGCCTTGTAGGCCCCAAGTATATGAGGAGGCTCTTGGCCCTCAAATGACTGTTGAACTTGGGCAGGGGACTGATATGTAGGGACACTCCAATCCAGAGAAGTGGGATGGAAGGGATGGAGGGTAGAGGGTGGGAGGACTGGTCTGGGAGTGATGGAAAGAAGGCACTGTGATGGAGATGTAACCTGAAGTAATAAAAAAAGAAAAAGGAAAAAAAAAAGTAGCCAGAGTAAACATTCCCAAACAACTGTCTGCAGAATCCTTATAACCTAGGTTGTCTTCACTGAGCACACAGAAGGTTATTAGGCACCATCTCTACACTTTTGAGTAAGTGCCCCAGAATGCTTGGATGTATCTTATAAGGTGATATACTCTTGAAGAGTTACTGGGGAAAAATTTATTATTTTGTAATAAAAGTTCTCAATGTGTTTTTCTAGACTACTCATCATACAAAAGTATTCTCAAAATAACTAACATAAAATAAACTCTTATAAGTCAGTGAGTAGCAAGATTCAGTGCCTAAGTTCTAATTCTTAGGTTGGTGTTGTACAGTATTCCTTAAATGGATTAATGGAGGTTGACTGACAGCTATTCTGATTGCCTGCCTTTGACAGATTTGAAAGGTTTTATTAAGAAATGGGCATGTGAAAATGGGGACTTTACTTATTTATGGAACAATACTGAAACAATCTGTGCTCATGAGAACTTTATTTTAGATCAATTTAAGATGGACTGTTCTGTTTATGACAGATATGAGTATGAGCAGGACTGCACACAAGGACATACACACACAAACACATACATGCACACACACACACACAGACACACACAGACATGCACACATACACACACACATATACACACACACATACACACACACACACACACATACAGTAATATACCATGTCTTCCTTCAAGTTCTCTGCAAAGAAAATACGTCTAGCTCAAAATTTTAAAAATGAACACGGTTTGATTGATTATATCTCTATTGTAAAGTTAACAAGAAATACACTAATATTGAACAGTGAACAGATAATGATCAGAGAAGCTAGTTGTACCTAACAAGAAGGAAGAAAACTCACTAGTTATTTTATTTAGATATTTTGTGAAATGGAATATGATTGAAGCATTAAGTGTGTACCATACGTATTTTCATTGTTACTTAGGAAAAAAGTATTATATGGAGTGAATATACCCGCTTTTGTTTTACAGGACTTTTAGGTAAAAAATTTAAAAAATCAGCCAGTATACTAAAGGATTGTTATATTTTGAACTGTACCCTCCCTTTATATATGTAGATTAATGAATGATTCTTAACATGTATATTGTGGTCCCTTTGGGGATCATATGACCCTTTTAGAGAGGTTGTATATCAGATATTCTGCATATCAGATATTTACATTATGACTTATAACAGTAGCAAAATTGCAGTTATGCAATAAAAGTAATTTTACTGTGGTGGTCACCACAGCATGAAGAACTGTATTAAAGGGTTACAACATTAGGAAGATTGGGAACCACTGATGTGGATAGAGTTAGATATGAGGTCTTAGTGATGGTATCTCCTATCCACATATTGCAGGTTAAAAGGACTTTTACTTTGATCATCACGACACAGGAGTTTAGTACATGTACATAAATTACATCAGCAACTCAGTGAGATTAATATTAACACTAAATTATCAGCAATTTATATTCTGGGCTGTCCAGGTAAAAGAAGAGAAAACAAAAAGAGAATGAAGTAGTTGCTTCTTTTTAAGTTCCAGTCCAATGTTTGCAAGTATGATTTCCCCCCAAATAATGAAATATTACATATAAACAAAAATGTATTTTAAATAAGCATAAATAATGTAGAAATAAATTTAGTATAAAAACAATATTATGGATTTTGATGCAGAATTTTAACAGTATTCCTAAAAATAAACATGGATGCTGAAATGTTGACAACCAGACCACTGAGTTGCATTACCATGTACTCACTGAGGATCTGTGCAGCGTGGTATACAGACAAGATCTGACTTCTTGATTACTCAATGGTATCAGATAGACAGTTTGCTGCAGGTTGGCCTAATAGGTAGCAATTGCAGACTTTTGGGTTTGGAAAGTAAAAAGTGTCTCACATGAAGAATAGAAATTTGTGAGTGTTTTCTTTTGCCATTGAGGATCAGCAACTCCTTAAATGATGCATCTTAACAAACAGCCCAGCTTATAAGTAAATGAAAAAATGCTCTATATATAGTTGATCAGATATTTCCTACTTATAAGTGATGGGCTTCAATTTAGACTTTAGATATAAGCCAGGACCTAGTCTTGGATCCCACCTCTGTATGAAGAACAAAATGGATCTACCTGTTCAGCAGATGTATTTGTGGCTTTTTCAGAGATCTGTGAACAATAACTGGTCAAGAGTCAGCAAATGTATATTCTAAACTGTGAACTTGATGACCTCAAGTATCCAGCACCACACATAAGTATGCTGAAGTAGTAGGGGAAAATCTGCTCTTTTAGATAAATCAACATGCTGAAATATAAGATAAACAATACACAAGACACTTTTCAGGCTGGTATAATCACCAAAGAATCAAAGAGAATTTTGATTTAACAACCAATAGACTAGCTCAGGACTTTATTGTCTACATCTTGTGTGTAAGTCGTAGCAATTTTAACAGAATTATAATATCACTATGCAGAGCAGTTTATTAAGAAATTGTTTTGTTTATTTGAATAGTGATTATGTTCTAGATGGACAGAATGGGGAACAAGGAAATACAGAGCTAGTATGCTCAGTACTGTCATGCATGTAAGAGCATCCTGGACTAGCTAACTGCATGGCAGATTTCAGCAAATCTGACTGTTTGTCTATTAGACTACCTTTGTGGTTTGTGGATTATATGCTATGCATATGAAAAATACCAAGGCTGTAAAGAAGAAGCAGGAGGAGCAGGAGGAGGAACAAGAGGAAGAGAAGGAGAACAATGAGGAGGAGGAGGAGGAAGAGGAGGAGGAGGAGGAGGAGGAGGAGGAGGAGGAGGAGGAGGAGGAGGAGGAGACGGAGAAGGAAACAAGCAAGCCAGCAAACAAACAAACAAACCAAGGTTCCTTTTCTAGAAGCTATATCCTTAAATTATTTCCATAACTTTGAATCTGTAGCTCAAGCTTATGACCTAACCAGAATCCTTGCTGGCTAAAACTAGTTGACTGTTGGGCATTTCATTTTCTCTTTTATTCTCACAGAAATTATAGATTCTTATTCTAGAGCCAAGATTGTAGTGTCTGTATGAAGAGTATTGTGATTCTTCTTGGCACACACAATTCATTAAAAGCAAAATATCTCACCACTTGCTGTAATGATGGAAGAATCAAAAACAAAAAAAGGAAATCTGTACATTTATTTTAATTAAAAATTCTATGCATTTTTTTAGTTTTAAAGACTCTTACAAAAAGAAACTTCAAAATAAAAAATATACTATAGATTTGAAGCCTTACTTTGAAACCCATCTCCTCAGTTTTTATAGTCACCAATTTTATAAGTTATAACTTCCCTCAGAGTTTATAACTGAAGTGAATATGAAGGCAAGCCATGCATCATAGGGGGATTTCTTTAGAAGATTCATTATATACATTCAGAAATACTAATATACTGAATGGCTAATGTACTCAATTCATGTTTAGTGAGCATGCCTTTGATCTTATATATTTGCAATGTTTCTTACAGGTATTACTTTCTTAATTTAAGTTTGAGAATTTAAGAAACGTTTCACTCTGTGTCCTCTGAATGTAGTATTTTATATATAATACAATATAATACATTATAAAATATATAAGTATATTATGTATAATATAATTTTTGTAAATAAGAAACAAATTTTCACATTTGTTTGAGCATTTTTAATTTGGACAAATATTATGCTCTCATGTCCTGACTTTGATTTTGAAGTGTTTCCTCAATTCACTGGTACTAAGAAAGTATGGGTGACAGCATGCGCAAGGAGAGCTGAGATTTGCAGGACATAGTGAAATTGTTTCCGTAAATATTGCCGGCCCATTCGGGAGTCGTTCTTTTGCACGGTAGCTGAGCAACATGACAGCGGCTCCAAAAAGAAGCATTTTTATCCAGCGTTTTATACGAAAAGTGTTTTACATGACCTCTGTTTTCTTCTCAGACAGCCATTTCATTAAAGTATTTAAGTGTCCTTTTGTCTTGAGGGTGATAATGTAGAAAAAATTATTCTTTTAATGGGAGTGCATATTAAGTTTTATCATAATTATAGGACATGTAAGATTCAGTAAGCATTATTCAAGGATAGCATGTCAGGCTCTGCACAAATCATATAAATATGTCACCTAAAACAAAAGGCAGGTGTGGTGTTTACAGAAGCATCTTCTACTATTGTAAGTATGCTGTCTAATCCATCTCTATTTTGCTGCACATCATTAAAGACCTTTGAGAATATACTGAAGTTGGTAAATACATGTTGGCCTGCATCCATCATTTCCCTTGCTCCCCCTGAAATGACTGACTCCACACATATGCTGTATGCCAAAACTATTTTTTTTTCCTTTATAAAGGACAGAAGATACTATAACAATGAAATTCCACTTTGGATATCTTTATGGAAGAGAAATCATCTTTAGTGTACAGCGGTGTGGTAAGTTTCAATGTACTCACCCTGCCTGGGAAGTCACTAAATAGAATTTATTTCACCTTCTATTATCAAATAGATGGCATCCAAGAATAACCACTATTACTTTCTAAGTATCATTAGGCCATCAATGTATTTTTATCCTGTAAAGGGAAAGAAGACAGGAAATGTACAGCCCTGTGGAGAGTTTGCAAATGAGTCACTCCCCTTTTTCCTGGTGCCATTGAGTCTAATTTACAAGTTATAGAAGAAAAAGTAAATAAAACTTCATTTTTGTATTAATTGTGATTATAATCTATAAAATGACATTATGTTTTCTTCTGATATTAAAATATTTGTTTTTTAAAGAATCTTTGGGACTAAAATATTAGATGATTTAATTTTTCTTGCCTTTCTCTCTCTGTGTCTCTCTCCTCTCTCCCTCTCTTCTTCTCTCTCTGTTTTTCTCTATCTTCTATCTCTCATGCACATACATAAAGAGAGACACACAACACACATATACTTATATCCCATTAGAGAGATAATGTATCTATTATAAATATGTATTTTTGAATCTTGAATTTTATTTTCTTTAAATGAAGAAGTGTGATATGTGCAGACTAATTCATCTGTTGCGCTAATACCTTGGACAAAATCATCCTTTTTTTTTTTCTAGTTTCCAGGTAGTTCCCATCTGACCTTTGTGACAACTCATTTTAAAAAATGACAAGCATTATGCTGTGTTTCTTATTAGAAGTAGAGTTGCAAAAAGCATATTACAAAAGGATGAAAAATGTAACTACATACTATAATCTATTTTGTATGTAGGTCACTCTCTTTGATCCCCACTTGAAAGCATTACCATTTCCAGGAGATGGCACAAAAAATAAAAAAATAAAAAGCAATTACTACCACATCTCAGTTAGAGGAGCTTAGAGTATGAAGGGTTCATCACATTTTTCTCTTTTCCTCTTTTCCCATTTGAGAAACTGTGTTACATGGTTTCAGGCCACAGAATTGAGATCTTACTTTTCCATTAGGACTTTTTCCCCTTTAACTTTAAAAGAATTCAACTTGTGAGTAGAGAGTTTTTAAAGATTACTAAAAGATAATGGAAGATAGCCACCCCTTTACTCAATAAAGAAGTGCATTTATGTGATGCCAAGTTTTTTTATGTTAGCCACCGAATATTAAAATGATATGACTGCTCCCTTGAAATGATCCACATTGTCTCTAATGGGGTTTCAATTGTAAAAGTTTCACACAGCCTAACAGTCAGCAAGTTTAAGTTATATTAACATCTTAAGTTTAAATTTTACCACCTTTACAGCCTAAAATTATATTTTATGTATATTTTGCTAACGTATTCTCTAGGTAATGTCAGATATTACTATCTTTGACACAGAAGCTTCTTCTTGCAGTAAATGGCAATCAGTGTAGAGACTTCCCAAGTGGTCAGTGTGCTAAGAAGAAAAGACTGTGGAATGGGAAAACTTAGCTTAGACATTCATACCTTAGACCAAGACTCAGGAAACTTTAGAAAAGATGGGGAGGAAAGATTGCAGGGTCCGGGAAAGTGGATGACAAGGAAACTGTTTTCACAACAGAGCAGATGCACCTATGAACTCATAGCAATTATGACAGGACACAAAAGACTTGATCAAGCTCCAGCCACACAAAAATCCCAGCACAGAATGGGAAAGATGAAGATGTAATCTCACCAGCAGATAAGCAACTGTTTGCACTTGAGAGCTGCTTGGAAAGGGAGGGTCAGTCTTCTCTAATTATGTGAACCCTGAGGGGAGGTGACCTCACACAAGGTCAGACTGCACTCCCAAGACTAACTGGGCAACACAAATTGAACCAGATGTGAAAATTTGAAAGTAGAGAAGGAGGTGAGGAAGAAGGAGGAATAATTAAACAGAAGGAGAAGAAGGAGAAATAAGTCTCAAAGGTATTTGGGATGGGATATAAGGATTGAGACCATAGTAAAAGGATGTTTGGAGGAGTGAATATATTTAAATTTCATTATATGAAATTCTCAAATAATTAAAAAATATTTGAAAAGACAGAAAGAAAGGAAGGAAGGAAGGAAGGAAGGAAGAAAGAAAGAAAGAAAGAAAGAGAGAGAGAGAGAGAAAGAAAGAAAGAAAGAAAGAAAGAAAGAAAGAAAGAAAGAAAGAAAGAAAGAAAGGAAGGAAGGAGGAATAGGCAATACTGACACAAATTATCAGAGTTTTCACATTGGAGTTAGTGGCAGGATTAAAATTGTGTCAAGGAACACAAACCACTAAATATATCATAAAACGTTTATTAACATGAATCATTTTTTTGTACTGTCCAAGGTTGAGAGTACAATTCCCCATTTTCAGAATTATGATGGATTTGTATTTAAGAATGCCTTTTTCAGTTTCTAGGGTCTAGGTATTTCTTGAGATTTGACATTTTCTGTGAAAACCTTAAGAATATCTTGACTCTTATAGTCATAATATTTTTAAAGTAGATCATAAAAGAGAAAGAAGGGATATAGGCATTATATTAATGCCTTTTTATATTCTAAGTCATAACTACTTAATGTTTTATCCATGTAGCATTGATCATATATGCTTCAATATATGATCATGTATTATGCTTGAAGTATTATACTATGAATTATTTCATGTCTATTCCTGTTTACAATTTGAGTAAGTTCTTCAACTGTTCTGATTTTCTGTTGCCTCATCAAGGCATGGGTAAAAAAAGTAACATATACAATTTAACAAATTATACCTATAATGATTACAGCACTTAATATACTAATGTCCTATGCACAAGGGAAAATGTCTAATTACTTGTTTTTTTAATTATTTAAAATAATTTATTATCATCATCATCATCATTGTTATAGTACTAGTGTGTGTGTGTGTGCATGTGTTTTTGTGTGTGTGCATGTGTATATGTGTGTCATGTTACATATGTGCAGGTCAGAGGACAACTCTATAGTCAGTTCCCTATTTCTGTCTTCCTGTGAGTTCTGGGTATGGAACTCAAGTCACCAGGTTTGCATAATAAGCTTCTTTACACAATGAGCCATCTCTACTGCCCTTTCATTCCTTTTTCACTGGTGGTAGGAAAATATACCGAATTGCTTCATCAACAGAATTTAAGTTGAAATGGTCCTGACCAATGATGAGTTTATTCAGAGATAGTATGACAGTGCCTCACCTAGGGGTCTTCTAACACAGAAAGCTGTTTCCTGTACTTTCAATGGATAATTTGGATCAAAAGCCAATTTATTTATCATTTTCTACAACTTTTCCAAAGATTGACATTAAATAAAGTATCAAATAAGGATATTATATCGTAAACTACAAAAATAGAACCAAGATTGGACAACTTGCTGTCACAACGTTTTGTGAAGAACTGTTTCTTCTTCAGTAATCCAGGTGTGAGTAGACTTAGAATTATAATTTTTAAAAATCCAATGAAGAACATAGGGACTTCCATTATTATTGTTGTCTGACCTACATTTCTAGAACTCAATAGCAACTAATTATGTTTATAATAACATACATAATTGTGTAATAATTTAAAACTGCTTTTTATTAAATATCTTCTGTGATTCTGACACTGTGTTAATCACTTTATTTTTACCATGTTGCATAAACCTCAAATAGCTCAAGTGCAAGTAATATTCAGAAATGAAAAAAATGGCTGTTAACAAATTATATAAGTTTTTGTCCCAAAGTTATGTAAGTTGTTCATGACCAATCCTGGTTTTGATACGATTCATTTGATATAATTGTTGATCTATCAATTATTCATATTATTTTCCAAATGATGTAATATGTATAAATCCTCAACAATATCACATGAGACAGCCTTGGTGACAAATTGCTCATCATTCTCAGTATATTATCTTCCTCCAAAGTAAGGCTGAGAGGAAAGTTGAAGATTTTGTAAAATTTCTTGCATCACAAAGATTGTTTTCTGTTACCATTTTATAATGAGATTCCATTCATGTCTTTCTAACAAATAACATGCACATCTAAGAAAGATACACTATAACCCTGAGGTCATGTAGGTAGGTGCTGGGGTGTCAAATGAGGTTTATGGAATGCTTTCTCAAAATTTCAAGATAATCTGTATATATTTCTAGATGAGCCAAAGCCAGAAAGTGCTTAAGTCATTGATGAGAAAAGAAATAGTGTAAGGAAGAGACTGCCCAGACAACCTCGGTTCCATCTTGAAAATGAGGCTCAAGTCAATTTTACAAGGATATATGCAGCTCCATGTAATAAATATGTCAAAAATGTGAAAATACACTTTCCCTATACCCTTAGAATTGTTTAATTAAAATTGATTTAATATTTCATGACAGCTGAAATTAGAATGGTTCATGGTGTGGAAGGAAGACTGTCTTTAGCTCAAAAACAAGAATGATTGAAATTAGCTTTAGATGGAAATAAAATTGAGGGAAAATGATGCTATACTTGTATTAAAAATTAATTGCCTTTGTATCTATAGAACAAAAGGTCACTAGTTTCAGAATGCATCTTCGTTTCATAAAAACTTTGGTCTGTCTGTATACTGACCTCCAAGTAGAGTACAATGCTTATACTTCAGAACCATGCCCACAATCAGTACCATTGATGGGAGAACAAAAGGAAAGTAACACATTGCTCCCTAAGCATCATTCCCAAGGACACTTCACAAACCACAGACGAATGAGGGCATCTTATATTTGGACCCACATATTACCATTAAGGCCCATGTTTTGTTTTTGTTTTTATATCACTAACTTAAGTTTTTGGTGAAAATCTACAGATTTAGTATTTATCATGGCAACTAAAAATGTTAACACTGTTTTCAGTTATCCATTCTTTACACTCTCCTTTGAGGACAGGTAGGAGTGAATTATGTTTCTAGAATTCTTCCTTCTAACTTTACATCACCAGTTATTTTTATTTTTTGTGTGGTTTGGTTGATTGGTTGTTTTTCTCCTTTCCTACCCAGCTAGCTTCTCAGACTATCTTTCATCCGCACTCAGGTGTCAATGCGTTGCGCTTTCTAGATCTCTAAATAGATGTGCCCCCCACAAGTTTTTTCTCAAGGATACTAAAGCATACTAAAGCATACCAAACTCATATTTTTAATCAACATCTGTAGGGGGTTAGATAAATTAGATTTAGAAAATATATAGGGGTTTCTAATACTGTCTCTTAATTCGGAGCATGAAGAGCATTATCAGCATGTGGACTAAAAACAGGAAACAAACAGGAGACATAATAGACTGAAAAACAAGGTTGAAGTCAGGAAAACAGGAAAGACTTAATGGACTTGAAGAAACAAATTATCTGGCCTGATATTGTTTTCAGCTGCTAAGTGGGTGGAGCCCAAATTAAGCTGAAACAGAGTTCCTCCTATTTAAGGACAGTGCATGGAGCCCAGAAGAAGAGGCCCCTGATGCTAGAGAGCTTCCAGAGTCCTGCTGAAAAAAGTGCTGGCCATCATTTGATGGCCATATTTCCCTGAAGCAGAAAGAAGCTGGTGAGCAAAGAAAGCCTGAGCAAGACACCAAAAGGCCAAGGACTAAACCCTGTGGCTCAGCTTTTGCCTAGAGGGGTTTGATCTGTCCAAACAGTGGCCTAAAGGAAATTGTGCCTGGCTTTAAGGACTGAGGCAGAGCAGCTGAGTTCCTGATTCAAAAGAAGTAAGTTGGCCTGCAGACGGCTGGGGTCTCCCACAGAGAAGAAAGCATGAAGCCTTATTTAAGGTGAGACTGCAATAACCAACTTACCCTGAGGAACCTGCATCTGAGAGATCCAGAAAAAGGACTGCTAAATGCGTTAAAGAATCTACAACAAAGACTGTGTTCCTGACGACAGAGGACCTGCCCCAGAGACTGTATCATTCTAAAAGGTTATGAAAGTAGTTGTTATAATTATCAATAGGTTTAGTGGATAGGTTAAAGGGGTTGTAAGAGTTTATAGGATTAATAGTTAAGAAATTGTTGGTGTTTGTTATAAGTGAATATAGTAATAAATAAATAAGTGATAAATAATAATTTAAAAGTTCGGTTACAAACATCCCTCTATAATATTTCAGTTTACGACACCAATATTCACACAAAAATCTACAAGTAATCTAAAACTAAATGAACTGAAAGCTACATTGTTGTGAACATTCCTTTTAAATGTAGTCACAGCTTAATCCATTAAAAATAAGCTGTAGATTTTATAGCCATCTTCAATAATCTGCTCAAAGATAGTTTATTCTGGATTCAAAATGGCTCTAGAAGTCCAGCTCTAGGAGTCTATGTCTTCATCTCCAAAGCAATCAAATAAACAAACTCTTACCTATGTGCTTTCCAGTGTCTTCTAATCATTTCTCATTCACTGTTCTAGCCTTCTAACATAATATTAAAATTATGTTTTTAAAATGTGGATTAAGTCTGTGGCTTATCAGGAATTTAGAAAAATATAAACATTATGGTGTATGGTTTTAGTATTTCCAGGGGGAAGCACTGTGGACCACTTCTCTTCCCAGAGTACAGAAGTGAAGTCCATCAGTTTTATGGTCTACCAGAAGCAGAGATATGTTTTTAGCATGTAGCACATCACAATACCTGTGAGCTGAGGACTTGAACAATAATATCAGCCACATTTGCAATGCTAACCACTGAGTCTAAGAGGACCCCATGGGGCTTTTAAACATCCAGCAGCAGTTTAATTATGACATTTGTAGGTACAAATTCATGCTTACATTAGTTTCTTCATACTGGTACAACAAATTTCGACAAACATTGGAACAAAATAACACAGATGTGTTGGATCCTTGTTCTGGAAACAATAACCTAAATTCAGATGCCAGGGCATATGTCAAGGGTTAAGCAAATCTGAAGCTTTCTGAAACTTCCAGAAAGAAGAATCCATACCCTGCTTTTCACTTGTTAGCATTTTTCCCATTACCTATGCATTTGCCTCCATCTTTATTTCTATCACATATTTCTGTGTGCTCTTCTCCAGTCAAAACTCTCTTTTCCTCTCTGTTTTCAAGACACTAGTAGTTATACTTAGGTCCCTTTATGCTAATCCAGGGCAAATATCTTTAACTCACAATGGTCTTTCATATCTGAAAAATCCCCTTTGCTATATACAGTAACATATATGGGTCCCAGAAATTATGATGTGGGTATTTCAAGGCTTAGCCAGACAGCAATCCAGATCTCAACACAACTTTGCACACATAAGAAGCACATTACTATTACCACATGTGTGACTTTTAGTTTTCTAAAAACTTGACAGATTCCCATTCAGCTTTCAAAGGAAGTTACCCCCTTCCACAGCCTTCTCATGTTTTCACTGTATTCTAAGCCCAGTCATTTGGTTCAAAGTCCTTTAATTAACATTTCATGTAATTCTATGTAATAATTTGCTTCTTTGTTCCTCCTGTGGGAGATTCTCAAAGCTTCTGTCTTTTTCACCTTTCCCTCTTTAGTCATCCCTGCAATCTATGACCCAACAATAAAAGAAAGAAAATGTGTGATGTATGGAAAGTAACAATGCTAGCAGGTAATGTGCATGAGTTATGAAACAGGATACAAAGGTGGTTGTTTTATACTTCTAAATGTGCCACATAGTTTTTGGATTTGGTGGTGAAAAAGTCCCTAGAAACACATTCAAAGGGAAAGTATAAACTTCTAGTCTAGTTGCATAGAAGTACATTGAATTGAATAGTTTGGTTGATTTTGATGTTTTTGAAAATATAATGAATATGTAACATATTTTATAATAAATTCTTTAAATGTTATTTGTTTTTAAATACTATTTTTTAATTCCTGAGGTAATAGCTTCATCAACAGTATTCTAATCATCTCATGTGTACTCAATGAATGCATTCACTGTATGTTAACTATGTGTAGTTAATATATTCACTCATTTGAAGAAAAGCTTAAGAAGTTGTGTAAACATGAAATGGAATCCTTAGGGCCAAGTGACATGAAGTATTTCTACTGTTGCTTATAAATTTCATTCATTAAATCAGATATTTATTTCACATTTTTCACATTATTCTAAAGGATAGAATGGGGAGATCACTAATGGAAATTATTGCAAATAATTAGATTCAAATTCTATTTAAAACATTTCCTATGGAGTGAAGTTGGTTCTGTTTTATACATAGAACACTTTAAATAGGCTAAATACTTCCACTGAAAATATTCACATGTGCATGGCTCATGCTCCTGTTAAAACACGACTACAGTGAAATCTATGTCTTCATCAAATACTAATGACACATGAGTAGTTTTTGATACCCATTGGAACAATAATGTCCCTTAAAATGTGTGTTTTGAGTGGGAGCAGGGACTGTCTCTTTTTCTGTTGCATGCTTTCGGGACCCTAGTTCTCTTATTGAGTTGCCTCCTCTAGCATTTTTTGGAGAGCGGAGCTTCCTAGTCTTACTGCATCTTAATATGCCATAGCTCTTGATATCCATGGGAGGCCTGCCCTTTTATGAAGAGAAACAGAGGAGGGGTAGATGGGAAAAGGGATGGGGATCCTCCTCTCAGATGGAGGGGAAACTGAAATAGAGATACTTAAATAAACAACTAAGTAAGAAATAAAATGGAAACAAAATGTGTGTTTTGTATTAATGTCAAAATCTTCACCTTTATAGGACATTTACAGGACACAAAACTGAAATTTGTAGCCTGTATTAACAATGAAGGATCTGAGTTTTCTTTCAAAGTTAATGAAAACAACCATGGACTTTGACTCCTACCAAAAGCTGTCATTTTGTCTCCCTTCTTTAAAATCCCCAGAACTAGTACGGGGTGGGGGTGGGGGGGGAGAACCAGAATAAAGTTACTGTGCTCTATGAACACTACATTCCCTGCCAGAAAGTTATTGTCAAGATAGACTCTTGTTTGTTATAGAGGATTTTTGCTAATCGATGGTTTGCAGTATTACAGATTATCCATATGTAGTATTTTCTCTCACCATGCGGTTATAACAAAAATAGTTGGTAATAAATCATACTTTTAAATTATGTCAGTGTTTAAAGGCTAAACAAAACCAAATTGCATTTGACAGTATTTATCGTCTTTTTTGTTTTTGAATAGTTTCCTTGGAAATCGTGGTGGGGTTTAAAAGACACTGTGTTTTCATACAGACTTGCATTTCCTTGAATATAATAACTGAAGATAGGATCCTCCTAGATGAAGCATAGAAAAAACTGTTTATTCATTTGCTGTCCATTTTAAACATTGCTGGGAGACTGTTTCTCACACATCTGTGTGGCTCATCAACAGCCTTCAGACTCATACAACTACCACTCAGTGTAGTTCCCCATCACAAAGTGGCAAACTCTCTTGTGTTAGTGATTAAAAATGTTTTCTCACTTCTTCTCTTGTGCAAGAATAATCCTGATCCCTTGAAAGCTGTTAGTCACTTCATTTGGAAAGTAGAAGGAAATGGGTTTCTAGACTCTGTTATTTTAACTTTTTTGGTAGTTGCTTAATTTGTATATAAATATTTATTTAAAAATAATCACACAAAACAACAACAGAAATTCCTGCGCATTTTACATTTTAAAACAGATCACATCAGCTCCTAAATCGGAACCAAATCAGATTACAAAGTCAAAAGTATTAAAGAAAGAAAATATTTTTAATGCTAATTGCTTCAGGCTTATAGCTCAGCTGGAAAGAATAGAGTGTTAATGAGCTATTGATCCCCACAAGAGAAAATTAAATTTCTACAGAAGTCTGTGATCCCCAGCCACAGATTACACCCTGTAATCTCAGTTGGTGATCCAGGAAATGCGTTCAACTGATCAGCCTCAGGGGTCAGTGTGGGAGGGTGGGTGTTTGTTGTACATTCATTACAAATAATATAAAATGACTAAGAAAATGTCCTCCCCACTGTGGTTAAATCAGATCAGTTTCATGTACAAAAGAACAAGTTGAGAATGAAAAAAGATGTTTAGCAAAACACAGCAATCAAGGTAACCAGAGATTTGCCTCTACAAAGCAAATCTGTCATGCATTCAGATTAACAGTTCATTAGCATAGCTATGAAATCACTCTATTTTGGATATGGAAAACTATCAGAGTACATAGAGTAAATATTAAGTGACTATTATGAACCTGACTTGGGACAGGACATGTGCTTGTGTCAATAAAATAGTTCTCTTTCAAACATTTCTTAGAGAGTGGAAACATTACAGCTCATGATGAGAATAGAGCCTTTCTTCTGTGAACACAAATTTTCAAATATATATAAAACGAAAGAAAAATTAAGTGGCTAGTATGGAGAAAATTAAAGAGAATATCATTAATTTCAATATGCTCAGTAGAAATAGTATACACTCTATTTGGCATTATATTGCAATGTCAATTAATATTACAAGTTCTATTTTATTTTAATCTTTTTTATTTTATTTTTTAATTAATTTATTTATTGCTTCAGGTTACATCTCCATCATAGTGTCCTCTTTCCAACCTTCCCAGTCCCTCCTTCCTGCCCTCTACCCCCTAACCCTTCCATCCAACAGTCCCCCGCCCCAGTTTAGCAGTCATAAGAGGGCCAAGAGCCTCCTCATACACTGAAGGCCTACAAGGCAGTACCACCAGGGAAAAGTTTCTCAATGACAGGGAGAGAAAACAAACAAAGTTTATGTCCATGTTCCCTTTGGTGCGTTGGTTGTAGTATAGATATCCTCTACTATATAGCTAAAATCCGACTATAAGTGAATAGATGCCAGGGGCATCCTTCTGAGTCTGGGTTAGTTCACTCAGAATGAGCTTTTCTAGTTCCATCCATTTGGCTGCAAATTGCATACTTTCATTGTTTCTGATACTGAGTAGTATTCCATTGTGTAGATGTACCATTGTTTTTTAATCCATTCTTCAGTTGAGGGACATCTGGGTTGTTTCCAGTTTCTAGCTATTACAAATAAGGCTGCTATGAACATAGATGAGGCAACTTCCTTGTGATTTGGTGAGGAGTCATTTGGATGTATACCCAGAAGTGGTATGGCTGGGTCTGAAGGCAGAGCTATTCCAAGTTTTCTAAGGGATTGCCAGACTGACCTCCATAGTGGTTGCACAAGCCTGCACTCCCACCAGAAATGGAGGAGGGTTCCCCTTTCTCCACACCCTCGCCAGCATGTGCTGTCATTTGAGCTTTTGATCTTAGCAATTCTGACAGGTGTGAGATGGAAACTTAGAGTTGTCTTGAGTTGTATTTCTCTGATGATTAAGGATGCTGAACATTTCTTCAAGCGTCTCTTACCCTTTAGGAATTCTTCCTTTGTGAATTCTCTGTTTAGCTCTTTTCCCCATTTTTAAATTGGATTATTTGGTTTCTTGGCATTTAATTTCTTGAGTTCTTTGTAAATTTTGGATATTAGCCATTTGTCAGATGTGGGGTTGGTGAAGATTTTTTTTTTCCCAATCTATAGGCTGCCGTTTTGTTTGAATGAGTTTCTTTTGCCTTATAGAAGCTTTTCAGTTTCATGAGGTCCTATTTATTGATTGTTGATCTCAGGTCCTGAGCTGTTAGTGTTCTTTGCAGGAAGTTGTCGCCTGTGCCAATGATTTCAAGGGTTTTTCCCACTTTCTCTTCTAGTAGATTTAGTGTGATTGGGGTTGTGTTAAGGTTTTTGATCCACTTGGACTTGTTTTGTACAAGGTGATAAGTATGAGTCTAATTTCATTCTTTTACAAGTGGACATCCAGTTAGATGAGCACCATTTCTTGAAGATGCTGTCGTTTTTTCCATTGGGTGGTTTTGGCTTCTTTGTCAAAAATTAGGTGACCATAGGTATTGGCTTAGACATGGAGTGTTTTTTTTTTTTTCAACTGAACCTCTTATGTACCCTTGAAGAGTGAATTCATGGACTAAATGAATTTTAATGTCTTCTCTGATGTACTCTGGAAACCTTCTCCTTAAGTAAAACAGAGCTACAATTCTGTTTCTCAAGAGAAAACAGATTTCATATATAATTAGACAGAAGTGATGTTCTATCTCTACTGTTTGAAGGGAAAAACCTCTTCATCCATTCCTGGACTCCAGCTCCACCACTCACCATCTAAATGATTTGTAGATGCTTCCTCTTCTCACATTCCTCAGCAGTAGGGTATAAGTGCTAAGTAATAATGGCTGCTTCATGATGCTATAGGAAGAGCTACACAAGGTAGCTATCAAATATAAAGTACAGTAAACACTGTCATCAAGTATGTAAGTGTAGGCACATCATTTTACTTCTATCTAGACTTTCATTTACTCATTAATACACAAAATCAATGTCATGACTGTTTCTATAAGCCTTTTTATATACAATGCTGTTATTATGATAATGTAGTGACTTAATAATTCTTTACAGGGTATCTTAGTTTTATTTCCTGTTGCTGTGAAAAATACCCACAGAAAACAATTCAGGAGCAAGAGGGAAGTTCCAGGTTTCAATCTATCTCAGCAGGGATGTCACAACAGCAAGAGCTTTAGGCTGATTTTCATATTATATGTGTGATCAGAAACAGAGAACAAAATTGTGCATTCATAATTCCTAAGGATTAGCTTGCTTTCTCTACACTTACGTAAAAGGATTCACTGCCTGGGGAATGGTGCAACTCTTTGAGAGTGGGAAAATCTTTCCAACTCAATTAACATAGTAATAGTATAAACAATTCCTTCCAAAATATGCTCACAGCCAACCTAATCTAGACAATTCCTCTGCAGACTCTTTTATAAGTTATTCTATATTGTAGCTAGTTGACAACTAAATCCAGCCATCATGTTGGGCTGTATCAATTGAGTGCAGAACAATCTGCTTCAATTTCTATTTAAGAAGTATCTGCCTGTATTTTATAATGAACTTGGCATTTAAGAAAAATGAAGTCAAGTATTGTGAAATACATTCCATAAGAGAAACAATCAGAACCTAACATGCAATCACCTTTTTTGAAATCATTGAGTACAGTGGTAATAGTATAATGAATGAATAATACATAAAACCCTATTATTTCCAGGAATGGTGTCACATGCCTTTAATCCCAGCACACTGGAGGTAGAGGCAGGTGGATTTCTATGAGTTGAAGGCCAGCCTGGTCTACAAGGTGAGTCCAGAACAGCCAGGACTACACAGAGAAATCCTGTTTTGAGTAACTAAAAATAAAAACAAACAAACAAAAAAACCCCTGTTATTAACTGAGAGAATTATACAACATTTGATGACAAAATATGTACCATACCTAGAATGTAACTCATTATTAATTAATTAGCACATTTCAACAATGCCATCCTGGAAGAAACTAGAAAGGCATATGAGTTTAGGTCCTTGATCATGTAATTTTGGCATATTTTGCCTAATCTTTCAAGTCTTAACTACAGACAAAGATCTTATAAGTTCTTTGTGACCCTCATATTTAAAATGTAACCTTTTCCCTAGCGACATGCTTGTTTTCTTTTCCCACTTTCTGTAGAGGAATTTTAATTTAGCAACATGGCTGCTCTGTCCAAAGACCTTTTAGGTCTGTGTGATCCACCAGAATGCAGACAGACCACAATCTTTAATCCCCCTGACTAGAATACAGACACACACCTCTAATCTCTTTGGATGGAATAAAGACAGGCCTTAGCACACACCTTTAATTCCAACCAATGACATCTCTTTGAGGGGCAGACAAAGTGATGAATTAGAGAAAGATTCAACAAAATGAATCAGAGATAAGATACGCCTAACTCTCAGGAGAATAGAATAGACAGAAAGGAGAGGCTATTTAAGAGCAGTGCTGAGAAAGGAGAAGAGTATAGTGCAAGAATACAGTGGAGTTCATGGAGACAGTAGAGTAGAGTACAATACAGTTATGTGCAGTTTGGTGTAGTTCAGTTAATATGACTGAGTTCATGCAGTTCAGTTCATTGAGTTCAGAGGCAGTTTTTCCAAGTAGAGTAATTCAGTGAGAAGCAGAGAGAAGCTAATTTGAATCAGTCGGCTTGGAGAGGCATCTTGAGCCATAGTAGCTAAGTTGAACCAGCCAGCCAGAGTTCAGAAAGATCTAGAAAGGATGAGCTCATTCAGCAGTAAATCTCGGTGGCTGAAAATATTCTAGGCCTAGGTAAGCAGATGGAGGCTGGAAACTGAAGCCTTCAAGGTCAAGGTTTAAAGAAGATTAGATTGAATGGAGGCTGGAATTTTCCAGGGTCAGGCCTTGGGATAGAACAAAGATAGAAATGCTCTGTGCTCAGCCCAAACCATGTATTCAAAAACCTTGGGTATGGTTCTCATCTCAACCACCCCCTCCAATCTGAGGAAATCAAAAATGACATTTACAACTTTCCTCTTAATATCTTCAACTCTGTCAGAATTTCTAATTTTAAATCTGTTCAATTACCAAAGTTTAACACCCTATTTGGTCTAATACATTCTACTTGGTGCCTATGTTCAGACAACTTTAATTCATTCAGCATGAGTTTTCTTCAATGAGTTAAAAGTGTAATAGTATGTTTATTTCTATATACCAACTCAGTATTTAGAATATCATCTAAAATATATAGATATTTAGTGTATTGTGAAGTAAGAAAATAGCTCTGAAATTTAGAAACAGTGATTATAATTATCACTGAAGAATGTTAGTAGGTAGCTATGATATAACCAAGATGCAAAATGTACTTTTATCCCATATGTAGATATTCATTTATGATTTTGTGTGTGTGTGTATATATATATATATATATATATATATATATATATATACATATGTATGTATATATATATATGTCTGTGTGTTTGAATATGGTAGTGTGTGTGTGTCTGTGTTAATGTGGTTGTGCATGTGTGTTTGTATGTGTGTGCCACAGGATTCATTTGGAGCTCTGACTCCACTAGAACTCTACATGGTTTGTAGGAGTTGGTTCTCTCATTCCATCACCTAAGTCCCAGGGATTCAGTGAGTTCATTATCCTTGACCACAAGTCCTTCTACCCAATGAGTCACCACCTTATCCAAATGTACTTTTTGTTATGCATACTTTTATATTAATTTCATTTTCCATATCCAACAGTATGTTTTCATATCCAAATACAAATAATTTTAGATAGAATGGAAGTTTTATGGAAACCTAAAATATCAGATATAATGCAAAGAAATGGCTTCATTGATCATAGAATATTTTTCTATTTTATTATATGAAATAACAATTAGACTGTCCTAATGGTTTATTACATAATTAATTTTATTTGTTTTGTTTCTGTTTTTTTAATAATTTATTTTTTATTTCTTCAAGTTACATCTCAATCACAATCCCCTCCCTACTTCCCTCTCCAGTCCCACCCTTCCACCCTCCTCCCCCTCAACCCCCCCATCCTCTTCCCTTCTTTTTTTTATATTAAGGTATTTCTTTTTCCCCCCAACAGCTCTCCCTTTCAGTCCAAAAAATGGTTCTTTTTCTTATAACTATAAATACAATACAAAACAACAGAAATAAATAGGCCATAATTATAAGAGTTATATGGCTTAGCATACATTCCCAATGTCCAGTCCATATGTATGTGGTACCTGACTTTAACATTCTACTATCTAACCATCTCCATGAGTTTAAAGTTCTATATCTAACTCAGCTTTCATACTAACTTTCCTCATAATTTTAAAAATATCTTCTTAGATCCAGAACACCCTCTTGATTCCTAAACAACTCAAAATTTAACTATGAGACTCTAGCTATCTATTCTTCAGCCACCTCAGAGACCTGAGAGGGATAAATATATCTGATTATATAGGAAGTGCAGGGCCTGCAGCTTCCACAACTAAAAAATGACATACCAGTGGCTGCCTGGACAGTTCCCATTTTCTCTCCATACATTACAGCATCAATCTTCAGCCATTTGGCCCCATTTCTCTGACAGACATTGATTGTAGAGCAGGAATTATGAAGGACTTACCTACCCTGTCTTGGCAGAGCTAGGCTGTCGACTTATCTGCTTCCAAGTTTTGTCCTTTTTGGACAGAAGTCTGTCTACAGTTGAAGCAAGGGTTTTTTCTTGCCAAGAGAAGGGCATTCCACCAATTCAATCATCTCCCAATGGAGATTCTTCGATGCTCATCTTCTACTTGGAGTAGAATAGGGGGTGCTGTCAGGAGCTGACATGTCTCAATATCAAAAAATCTTAAGTTAAGAAAACATCTTTGAATGCCATACATATTCTGCAGATCTCTTGAGGTTTTTGAAGATGCCCTATCTATCTCTTATATTTAGATAAGCAAATATTGCTTGTCTCTTAGCAACTTGATTTCTGAGTAGCGTAGGAAATAACTGTGATAGACTGTCATAGTAACTAACAAAATGACACGTTTTCATGACTATTAGTTTCCATTTCTTAATTATCCTAAACAGTTTATGTCGGTTGGTAGCGAGAGGTCAAAACTTGACATTTCATTTTTAAGTATTACTATGAACAATACCTTTAAGAAGCATTACCCTTAATTTTGTATGAATATACAAAGATCAATACCAATGTGGTCAAATATAATCTTAATTTTGTATCAATATACAAAGATCAATACCGATGTAGCCCAATACAATCTTAATTTTACATTAATATACAAGGGTCAATACCATTGTGGCCAAATATAATCTTAATTTTGTATCAATATACAAAGATCAATACCGATGTAGCCCTATACAATCTTAATTTTGCATTAATATACAATGATCAATACCAATTTAGCCAAATATAATATTAATTTTGTATCAGTATACAAAGGTATAAGGCTATATTCAATAATCTGTCCTTTTTTCTTGATCTTTCCTATACTATGTCTCTGTCCCATTTTTTTCAAGTCTGTTCACTCCTATATAGGAGAGAAGGGAGGATACAGAAAAGCAAAACAGAGAAGTCCCTGGGTCTAACCTCCAAAACCCATTTAACAAGACCATTTAACAGCTTGTAGTCTTTTCCTCTAAATAACAAAATTTTCTATTATCTATCAAATAGAAAATTTTGTGTTTCTGTTTTTATCCAAGGAGCTTTATTCAAATGAAAATACAAAGGAAGATGTTTATTTTAACTCTTTAGGGTTTTTAAAACAAAATAACTTTCTGGGGATTTCTATTTACATTTTTTGGTGATTTTTTTATATAAATAAAATGTTCTGTTTTGATTCCCCTAGTGTTTTTGGAAAATGAGCTTTTGTTCCCACCTACATTTTTGTTCAAGATAAGTTCTCCCTTATAGCAAGAAAACACACTTTTCAATTATATTCAGGCCAAAACCACAAGAAATATAAGTTTATGTCAAATGTATCAAACTTATTGGAGTGGGAACTCAAAAGTATTTTCCTGAATTCCCCTTGTGTGTCACTGTACAGTTGATACTAGCCAAATGTAGCTTTTTAAATTAAAATTCAAGAAAGTTTTAAAATTCTAAGTGGTCAGTGGTCACATGTTGCTAATGACTGACCCTCTGGACAAATCAGAGAGATAGCAGTTCACCACTGCACTGCTTCTAGAGTGTTTGAATGCTGTGGCTGAGGTGAAAGTTTTAAAAAAGAACAAAAAAGTATCCCATGTCAGTACATCAAGCACATGGTTATGGGCTTCTCTTTCCTTCTGTCTATTTGTCTGTCTCGCTCTCTCTGTGTATCTGTCTCTCTGTCTCTGATCTCTCTCTCTGTCTCACACACACATACAGAGAGAGAGAGAGAGAGAAATACTTTATAACAACAATATATTTATTTCCTCGTGTGTAGGAAGCCATTGTTTCAGACCAGACTTGAACAGACCAAACCCTACCAGAATCCTTTGTGTTGAGTACCATGCAATCAAACTGAAAGTTTTACAGATGCAGGAATCTACCCCAATTGGCTTTTTGTTGTTGTTTGTTTTGATTTTTTTTGTTGTTGTTTTGTTGTTTGTTTGTTTG
Source organism: Lophiomys imhausi (assembly GCA_907164525.1). NCBI lineage: Eukaryota > Metazoa > Chordata > Mammalia > Rodentia > Muridae > Lophiomys > Lophiomys imhausi. The sequence goes on along the minus strand of CAJQZJ010004856.1, from coordinate 7,081,122 downwards.
TTTGTTTTGTTTTTTACCCCTGAAAACAAGAGACTCACACAAACTGTTGGGGAGAATTCTACCAATTTGAGGTGGCAGAATAATGAAGTCCCCTTTTGTTTTAACTCTTTAAAAATAGAACTGCCAAAACCCCTTGCTTCAACTGCAGACAGACTGCTGTCCAAAAAGGACAAAACTTGGTAGCAGGGAAGTCGACAGCCTAGCTCTGCCAAGACAGGGTAGGTAAGTCCTTCATAATCCCTGCTCTACAACCAATGTCTGTCAGAGAAACGGGGCCAAATGACTGAAGATCGATGCTGTAATGTATGGAGAGAAAATGGGAACTGTCCAGGCAGCCACTGGTATGTCATTTCTTAGTTTGGGAAGCTGCAGGCCCTGCACTTCCTATATAATCAGATATATTTATCCCTCTCAGGTCTCTGAGGTGGTTGAAGAATAGACAGATAGAGTCTCATAGTTAAATTTTGAGTTCTTTAGGAATCAAGAGGGCATTCTGGATCTAAGAAGATGTTTTTAATAGTGATGCAAGTTAGTATGAATGTTGAGTCAGATATAGACCTTTAAACTCATGGAGTTGGTTAGATAGTAGAATGTTAAAGTCAGGGGCCAAATATGTATAAACTGGACATTGGGAAGGTATACTGGGCCATTTAACTCTCATAAATGTGGCATATTTATATCTGTTGTTTTGTATAGTATTTACTGTTATTAGAGAAGGAATCATTTGCTGGACTGAAAGGGGAAGCTGTTGGGGGGAAGAGGGTAGAAGGGTGGGACAGGAAGGGGGAATAGGGAAGGGTTTGTGACTGAGATGTAACTTGAAGAAATAAAAAAATAAAGTATTAAAAAAAGAAAAACAAAACAACAACAACAAAAAATAGACCTGAAGTAACCTGATATTAACCGATCGGCTATTATCTGTCATCTTAACCACTTGTTCCCACTTGACAAAAAACAACTCTCTGCCTCATCCAGTATAGCACTCTCCAACTTCCTGGGAAACACTCCCTGATGTATGACTCTCAGCCAAGCTAATAAGACCACATAACAAATTATTGTAATTTATCTTTCAAGAATTATCATTTGGAAAAAACATACTAAATCAAAATGAGATGTGTCAGTCTTAGAACAAAGCATCATTAACAGAAAATTCTACATCAGTTAAAATAGAAACTGAACTGAACTGGTCATATTAAAGTCTTTCATATCTTCACATATATAAATCTTTATGAAGGGAACCTTGGCTTACTGCTTCCCAAGTACTTCATTTCTTTCTTTTAAAAAATATAAACTTTAGAATTTAAAATGTCTAAGAAACTTAATGAACTTATATAAAGTTAGAATTGACATTTAAAACAGAAGCTGCGAAGCTTCACATTAAATTTTATACTAGCAGTATAGAATATATTTTATGCACTTGTCTACAAACCCCAAACAAAACACCATGACAGAATTAGAACTATGAAAACCAATAGCTTTATTCCCATTTTCATAAACTTTTGTCCATTCCCTCTGTCATCTGTGTCTGCTTCTCCCTTGGGAGGAAAGCTTGGCCAGGTGCAGGTGCGCACAGTGCAGGATCTCAGCTGGTGATGAACACACACCAGGACAGCTTCAGAGGACTGGTTCAGTTTATTGGAGGAGTGGGTGATATGCATCTGGGGAGATGGCTAGAGTCTTTGGGGACAATCTGTGTGATCATATACCATTGACCAGGACAAGGGTGTTGGAAGATACATTACCTTCATATTCAGGGGTGTGGTATCAAGGTGTGGGACACGATGCCTTATAAGATCAAAGAAGGATCAAAGCCTGATAACTGCCCGGGTAATAAATTCTCACTAGGGCTGATGGTGGGGGAGCCAACTTTCTAATGACAGCTTGGAATGGGGGAGGTAATCAACTCCTGCTGTCCTCATATTTAAGGGATCCAGGGTTGAATCTCCTTCGACCCTTCCTCCATATACCCCTAGCCCATTGCAGTTCCAAAACCTGCATCTACTTCTTTGCCATCTCTTTATTTTTAAATGTTGTTCATGTTTTATTTCATTCATATGAACACTTACTTATAGACATGTAAGTTGGCTAGACTTCTTATATGAAACAAAACATGTGGCTTAATTTTTTCTGAGGTAGTGTGACCTTAATGTTATAAATTTGAATCCATCTATTTTCCTAAATTTAAAATTAATTTTAACTTTATTTTTATTTAGAGTTGAATAGTATTCCATTGTATATATGTGCTCTGCACTAGCACACAGATATTTGTGTCTGCATCTGTGTGTGTGTGCCAAGTTTACATTATCTATTAATTATTTTTTGATGAACAAGCTAGGTTGATTCCAATTCTTTTGCTATAGTCAGTAAAGGAGCAATAAACATGAGGGTGAAAATATCTCTGTGATAGAGCATGTAGTTCTCCAGTTATATCAATAGAGAAAGGATCAAAGACATTGATTTCAAACTGAAACACCGAACCATTTAGAAGGAAGGACAAAAAATGCCCTTCAAGGTACTGGGTTATGTAAGAATGTTTAAAATAGAACTAGCCGCCCCTTTTTAGAATAATACAGGGGTGTCACAAGTGACTTTTATTATTTTTTATATTATTCACTCTACTTATTTTACTGTGCTTAATATCTTTACCTCCCTTCCAACACTTAGTGTTGGGAGGTGGGAAGAAAAAGGGGTGGAAAGGGGCATAGTTCTCTTTAATCTACTTACTGCTGAGTAGGGTCCTTGGATTCTTTGGCAGATAATACCAGTCTAGTAGAAGTCCAGCAAACCAGGAGACAGCAGCAGGAAGAACAAGCAGCAGTTTGGGGGAGCACCAGCACCTGAGAGAGCAGCAACCTCTTTCTTCTTTGTAGGCCTTTCTCCTACTTTGTAGAACTCCTTTTTCTCTTCTTTGCAGTGGCTTTTATCATACTTCTTTGTAGAGCCAAATCTCCTATTTCTTTGTAGAGCCCCCGTCTCCAGATCTGGCTTTTTATCCCTTTCTCAAAGTCCTCTGAGTTAAACTTGCTCAACTTGCTAAGCCACGCCCGTTAGCTCAAGAGACAGTTAATACTTTACAACTGTGTCTTCAGCAGCCTCACACCTGGGATTAAACAAAAACATTGTCATAATTGGTTATTTTAATAAACTCATACCACAGATACAACCCAGCTACTACAGATGTTTGATTTATTTCCCTCCTTTACACACTTATTATTGTATCAGATATACAAAGTAGTGTCTGATCTCAAAGACGAAGAGAAATTATTTTAAAGTTCCTCAATCCACCTGACACTATGACTTTGTATTTGATATTATACACAAAGTAACTTCTGTTATTTGATTAGAAGCACATCTCCTAGTAGAAAATCAAAATTACAAATGCTGTGACAATGACTGTTTTTGTCAATGTTTCCATCTACATCACTTGGTACAATGTGTGTGAATGGTAATATTAAAAAAAAAAATCAAGCAAACAAGTATCCAGAGTTACCCCTGTCCTTTGTGATAGTTGGTGCTTTCTGCAGCAAGTTGGTTTTCTTGGATGCACAGGCTTTGGTAATAGTTTAAGAGAGTGGGTGGGCAAGGGACCATTTTTGGATTATTGCCTAGAATGCTTTCCTTCTCACACCAGATTTCTGCCTCCTCCTGTTTTGAGATGAGCACCATACACTGAAAAGTTCAAAATTCTGAATTCAGAACACGGCTGCTCTCCCTTATGTTATTTACCTCATGCATGACCTTGGGGACCAAGCTTCCTTTTGCAATCTGTGAAATGGGAGAAGCACCAACTGCTCACTTCCCACAAGCCTGTGCAGTTTGTATAAGGATTACGAGATATAACTGCAGACACATCATTATTATTTAATGCCAGGAAAAGCACTTTATGATCTAGCTGGAACCATCCTCATGAGTCCCCCACACTGTGCTAAATCCAAATTTTACCTCTGGCTTTCTTTGATTCTGAATTGAAAACTGGACAACTATCCATTTTCAGCCCTGCTATTTTTTTGAGCCTTCATCTGTCTGTTGTTCTTTTTTTGTTCTTCCTTTAGTATCAAATAGATTGCCTTCTTTCCCATCAGGTAATTCACCCATAAAATCAAGCCCTTTGGCTTTTCTTCCTCTCACTTTACCAGGTATATTGTCCAGTAAGCTTTTCTAATGACATGTCCTGTGGACATTACTGTGTTAGTTCTTTTTTTTTTCTTCAGTCATTCTGGCTATTTTTATTGTGTCACTTCCATCTGCAACTCTTCTACTACATATGTCTGAGAATATTTATCAATCATAAAATTACTTAAAACAATTTAATATATTTTGGCAAATGAATACATAATTTTAAAATATTATATATTTAAAAAATTTTGTGTATAACATTTTGTCACAGTGTCTAAAAGGTGGACAAGCCAGCTAGATCAAATAGTTCATTAAGATTAGTTAGTTGAAATAGAAGCTAAAACATTCATGAATCTCCTGACTGAAATCTCCTACATAGTATGCTTCATAGAAATGGAGAGTGACCAGCAAAACTTCATTACTCTGTGTCTGCACTCATATTACAGAGCATCTTTTTTTAATGTTCATTTATTACTTTAGGTTACATCTTCATCACAGTACCCTCTTTCTACCCCTCCAAGTCCCACCTTCGCACCATCTACCCCCTATCACTTTCATCCCATTCCTCTGGAGTGGAGTATCCCTACATATCAGTCCCCTGCCCCAGCTCAGCAGTCATATGAGAGGCAAGAGACTGCTCATGCACTGGGGGCCTACAAGGAAGCACCACTAGGGCAAAGTGTCTCATTGACAGGAAGAAAAAGTCTATGTTCCTGTTCCCTTTGGTGCGTTGGTTGTAGTATAGATATCCTGTACTATATGGCTAAAATCTGACTATAAGTGAGTAGATGCCAGGTGCATCCTTCTGAGTCTGGGTTAGCTCACTCAGGATGAGCTTTTCTAGTTCTATCCATTTGGCTGCAAATTGCAGGATTTCATTTTGTCTGATGGCTGAGTAGTATTCCATTGTGTAGATGTACCACAGTGTTTTAATCCATTCTTCGGTTGAGGGACATCTGCGTTGTTTCCAGTTTCTAGCTATTACAAATAGGCTGCTATGAACATAGATGAGGAAACGTCCTTGTGGTTTGGTGAGGAATCATTTCGAGTATACCCAGAATGGTATGGTTGGGTCTTGAGGTAAAGCTATTTTAAGTTTTCAAAGATATTGCCAGACTGATTTCCATACTGGTTGTACAAGCTGGCACTGCCACCAGCAATGGAGGAGCGTTCCCATTTCTCCACACCCTCACCAGCATGTGATGTCATTTGAGTTTTTGATCTTACCCATTCTGACAGGTGTAATAAGGAATCTCAGAGTCATCTTGAGTTGCATTTCTCTGATGATTAAGGATGTTGAACATTTCTTCAAGTGTCTCTCAGCCATTAGGGATCCCTCCTGTGTGAATTCTCTGTTTAGCTGTTTCCCATTTTTTGATTAGATTGTTTGGTTTCTTGGCATTTAATTTCTTGAGTTCTTTGTAAATTTTGGATATTAGCCCTCTGTCAGATGTGGGGTTGGTGAAGATCTTTTCCAAATCTGTAGGTTTGCCATTTTGTCGTATGATAGTGTCTATTGCCTTACAGAAGCTTTTCAGTTTCATGAGGTCCCATTTATTGATTGTTGATCTTAGAGCCTGAGCTGTTGTTATTCTGTTCAGAAAGTTGTCACCTGTGCCGATGAGTTAGAGGGTTTCCCCACTTTTCTTCTAATATATTTAGTGTATCAGGCCTTATGTTAAGGTCTTTGATCCACTTGGACTTAAGTTTTGTGCAGGGTGACAAGTATTGGTCTAATTTCATTCTTTTACATGTCAACATCCAATTAGACCAGCATCATTTGTTTTATATGCTGTCCATTTTCTATTGTATGGTTTTGGCTTCTTTGTCAAAAATTAAGTGACCATAGTTATGTGGGTTCATTTCTCGGTTTTCAATTTGATTCCATTGATCCACTGGTCTGATTCTATACCAGTACCATACTGTTTTTATTACTATTGGTCTAGAGTACAGCTTGATATCTTGGATGGTGATGCCTCTCTCTCTCTCTCTCTCTCTCTATATATATATATATATATATATATATATATATATATATATATATATTTTTTTTTTTTTACAGGATTGATTTAGCTATTCTGGGTTCTTTGTTATTCCATATGAAGTTGAGAATTGCTTTTTCCAGGTCTATAAAGAATTGTGGTGGTATTTTGATAGGAATTTCATTGAATCTGTATATTGCTTTTGGCAAGATGGCCATTTTTATTATGTTGATCCTACCTATCCACAAGCATGAGAGATCTTTCCATCTTCTGAAGTCCTGTTCAATTTCTTTCTTCAAGGACTTGAAGTTCTTGACATACAGGTGTTTCACTTGCTTTGTTAGAGTTATACCCAGGGATTTTATGTTGTTGGTGGCTATTGTGAAAGGTGTTGTTTCCCTAATTTCTTCTCAGCCCAGTTATTTTTGTATAGAGAAGGGTTTCTGATTTTTTTGAATTAATTTTCTATCCAGCCACCTTGCTGAAGGTGTTTATCAGCTATAAGTATTGTCTGGTGGAATTTTTTGGGCCACTTATGTATAGTATCATATCGTCTGCAAATAGGGATATTTTGACTTCTTTGTTTCCAATTTGTATCTCCTTTAGTTATCGTATTGCTCTAGCAAGAACTTCAACTACTATGCTGAAGAGTATGGCGAAAGTGGGCTTCCCTGCCTTGTCCCTGAATTTAGAGGAAAAGCTTTATGTTTCTCTCCATTTAATTTGATGCTGGTTACTGGCTTACTGTATATTGCCTTTATTATTTCTAGGTATGGTCCTTGTATACCCATTCTCTCCAGGACTTCTAGCATGAAGTGGTGTTGGATTCTGTCAAATGCTTTTTCAGCATCTAGGGAGATCATCATGTGGTTTTTTTCTTTCAGCTTCTTTATGTGGTGAATTATGTTGATAGATTGTTGTATGTTGAACCATTCCATCCTTGCATTCCTTGGATGAAGCTTACTTGATCATGGTGTATGATACTTTTGATGTGTTCTTGAATTCAGTTTGCCAGTATTTTATTAAGTATTTTTGCATCTATGTTCATAAGGGAAATTGCTCTGAAGTTCTCTTTCTTTGTTGGGTCTTTGTATTGTTTAGGAATCAGTGTGACTGTGGCCTCATATAATGAGTTTGGCAGTGTTCCTTCTGCTTCTATTTTGTGGAAGAGTTTGAAGAGTATTGGTATTAGCTCTTCCTTGAAGATCTGGTAGAATTCTGTGCTGAAACCATCTGGCTCTGGGCTTTTTTTGGTTGGGAGATTTGTTAATGTCTGTTTCTATTTCCTTAGGGGTTATAGGGCTGTTTAATCTGTTAACCTGATCTTGATTTAACTTTGGTAAGTGGAATATATGAAGAAAACAGTTCATTTTGCTTAGGTTTCCAAATTTGGTGGCATACAGATTCTCTGGATTTCCTCAATGTCTGTTATTTTGCCCTTTTCATTTCTGATTTTGTAGATTTGGGGTTTTCCCTCTGCCTTTTAGTTAATTTGGCTAAGGGTTTGTCTATTTTGTTGATTTTCTCAAAGAACTAACTCTTGTTTTCATTTTTCTTTGTATTGTCTTTTTATTCCTAAGTTGGTGATTTCAACCCTAAGTTTGATGATTCTCTACCTTCTGCTCCTCTTTGGAGTGTTTTCTTCTTTTCCCAGTTCTTCCAGTTCTGCTGTTAATTTTCTAATATGAGCTGTCTCAATTTTCTTTTTGAAGGCACTTAGTGCTATGAACTTTCCTCATAGCACTGCTCTCATTGTGTCCCATAGGTTGGGGTATGTTGTGCCTTCTTGTCTTTGGATTTCAAGAAGTCTTTGATTTCCTTCTTTATTTCTTCCCTGAGGCAGTAGTCATTCAGTGGTGAGTTGTTCAGTTTCCATGAATGTGTAGGCCTTCATTATTTTTGATTTTGTTGAAGTCCAGCTTTATTCCATGGTGGTCTGATAAGATGCAAGGGGTTATTTTAATTTTCTTGTATCTGTTGAGGCTTGCTTTGTGTCCAAATATATGGTCAATTTTGGAGGAGGTTCCATGTGGCACTGAAAAGAAGGTGTATCCTTTTGTGTTTGGGTGAAACGTTCTATAGATACCTGTTAGGTCCATTTGGTTCATGACTTCTGTTAGGCTCATTATTTCTCTGTTTGGTCTCTGTCTCAATAGTCTGTTCATTGTTGGGAGTGGGTTATTGAAGTCTCTCACTACTAATATGTGGGGATCAGTGTGAGTTTTAAGCTTTAGAAAAGTTTCTTTTACAAATGCAGGTGCCCTTTTATTTGGGGCATAGATATTCAGTATGGAGATGTAATCTTGATGAACTTTTCCTTTAACGAGTATGTAGTTCCCTTCCCTATTTTTTTTTTATTTACTTCAGTTGAAAGTCTATTTTATTTGGTATTAGGATGGCTACTCCAGTTTGTTTCATGGACCCATTTGCTTGAAAAACCTTTTCCCAGCCCTTATTCTGAGGTAGTGTCTATCTTTGTTAGTGAGATTATTTCTTATATACAGCAATATGTTGGTTCTTGTTTAAGGATCCATTCTGTGAGCCTGTGTCTTTGTACTGGGGAGTTGAGTCCATTGATGTTGATGACTAGTAATGACCAAACATTGTTATTTCCTGTTGTTTTGATGTAGGTGGTGGTTGTATGTTTCTTTTGGTTTAGCTGCAGTAGAGTTTTTTGCTTCCTCTATTTTCTTGGTTGCAATTATCTTCACTGGGTTGAAATTTTCCTTCCAGGATCCTCTGTTGGGCTGGATTTGTGGGTAGATACTGTTTAAATTTGATTTTGTCAAAGAATATCTTCTTTTCTCCATCTATGTTGATAGAGAGTTTTGCTGGATAGAGTAGCCTGACCAGGCACCTATGTTCTCTCAGGACTTGTAAGACATCTTCCCAGGCCCTTCTGGTTTGTACAGTTTCTGAGGAGAAGTCAGGTATAATTCTGATGGGTCTGCCATTATATGGTATTTGACCTTTTTTCTCTTACAGCTTTTAATATTCTTTCTTTGTTCTGTACATTTGGAGTTTCAATTATTATGTGGCAAGAGGAATTTCTTTTCTGGTCTATTCTGTTTGGTGTTCTGTAAGCCTCTTGGAATTTTATTGGCATCTCTTTCTTCAGGTTTGGGAAGTTTTCTTCTATGATTTTGTTGAAGATATTTCCTGGACCTTGATTCGGGAGTCTTCTCTCTCTTCTATGCCAATAATTTTTAGGTTCTGTCTTTTCATTGAATTCTTTATTTCTTGGATGTTGTGGGTGAAAACTTTTTTAGATTTCTCATTTTCTTTGGTTGTTGTACTGATTTCTTCAATTGAGTCTTCCATGCCTGAGATTCTGTCTTTCATCTCTTGTACTTTTGATACTTCTTTTGATACTCATGTCTGTATTTCCTGTTCTCTTCCCTTGATTTTCCACCTCTAGGATTACCTTGGTTTGTGTTTTCTTTATTTCTTCCACTTCCAATTTCAAATCTTGAAAAATTTTATTGATTTTCAGCATTTCTTCCTCCAATTTGCTTGTCTTTGTCTGCAAATCTTTCAAATTTTTTAAATCTTTCATTGTCTTGTCTCTTTCCTGTTCATGTTAAGCCACTTTGCATTGGAGATCTCTAATGGTATTCTCCATTGCTTTCATTTGTAAAATTGAGGAATCTTTAAATTCCTTCAAAGATTTAATTTCTTCTTCTAAGTACTCTATCACTTGTCATTATTTTCATGTGTGTCAGCTGTGATGGAGTGGTCAGAGCTTGCTGTACTAGCACAGCTGCATTTTGTTGGAGTCATATTTCCCTGACTTTTGTCAGTTCTGTTCTTTCACTGACCTTTAGCCATCTGGTTGTTCTTAGCTGTTTGTTCCTGGTGCCTTCTGGGCTTGGTGCCAAGAAGGGTGCTTTGGTGTAGAGGCCATATAGCTTGGTGATCTGTAGCTCTCCTCAGGCTGGATGGGGCCTTGTGTGAGGGCTGGTTCTCAGTGTGTCTCCCAGAGCTCACCCCTTCCTGTTGTGTCCCAATTGGCAACTCAGGTCAGAGGTTGTGGTGGAATGTGTTATTCCTGCCTGCAGGGTCCTGAGATCCAACTGGTTTTCATAGTGATGACTGTGCAGGTTGGCAGGCTGCAGACTGTTGGCTGGAGCTGGAGCTCCCCTGCAGCTTATGTGTTGGGACTGTGATTGTCGTCCTCCCAAGCTGTTCTCAGGTTCAATGTGCATCTTATAGACAGAAGCACTGTGATCTGGTACAGCCCACGTCACCCAGGCAATGAACAATGGTCCTGATTGTTTCAGTGCTCCACCGTCAGAGCTTTCTGTGTTGTATCCTGGGTTTTCAGCTGAGGGACAAGTCAGGTCCAGTCAGGGAGATCTGACATGGAATTCACAGCCTGTCCACAGTGTTTGGATTTGGGGATGCTCATCTGCCTTTTCCTTGCCAAAATCACTGTGCTCCAGTGTAGCTAGCCTGCACCTATGTGGCTGTTGGCAGTTTCCCTGTAGCAAAGGTATCAAGACTGTGGTTGTGGTCTTTCCATACTCTTCTTCAGGGATGGTTGGGTTTAGGAACACCCTGTGCCTCTCAGTCAGAAGTTCTTTGGGTTGGAGCAATCCACCTACTCAGGCTGCACACAATAGTTCAGAACTGTTTTACTGCTCCAGACTGAGATCTAGATGCTATAACCTGGGCAGTAGACTGAGAGCCCTCCCAAAGTGGGTGTGGCCAGTCTCCAGTACTTGGACTGGGAGGGGGAGGAGATAGAGACTGCCTCTCTGTCAGAGGCTCTGAGGTCAGTCCGGCCTGCCCCCTCGGTAGCATGCCCCAGTCCAGGACCGTTTCATTGCTCTGGGCGGAGATCTGAGATCTGAATGTACTAGACTGTGGCTGCAGACTGAGCGCCCTGCTGAAGTGAGCACAGACAGAGAGTTCCAGTAAGGAATTCACTCATCAATTCTCGGCGCCTTTTCCTTGCCTCAATTGCAGTACTCCTGAGCAGCCTGCCTGGATATGCAGGTGCTTCCACCAGACCAGCTGTAGCTATGGTGTCAGGACTATAGCTATGGTCCTCCCAATCAACTCTCAGAGGAGTCTTAGAGCCAGACTGTACCTCTCAGTTTGAAACTCTGTGAACAAGTGCTGTTGCTGCTTTTGTGCCCTGCTGCACCGCGAGGTGGGGAGGAAGCTTAGTGGCCAGGCAGAGGAGGTAGAGCAGAAGATCCAATATGGAGATTATTCACTGAGTCCTTGCCTGTATCTTCCATGCTCCAAAGCATCCTGCCTGGAAGGGGCTTCCACCAAACGCCCTGTCATGTGGGGAGGGCAGGGAGTTCCAAATTGTGTTCTGTATTCTGCCCACAGTGTGCTTGAGCTCAGGGAAGATCAGCACCTGCCAGCTTGATCCCGCTGTTCCTGGTCAGCCAAACTCACTGAATATCCCAGGGAGAGTCCCTCAGTCTTACCATGTAGTGGTTCTGCTGGTGTGCTCCTAGGTGTCCAAGCCTAGCCCCTGAACAGACGCTGCAGACCTGGGAGGTCCTATGTTTGGAGGTTGAAACAGCCAGCTGGAGTCCTGAAAGGATCTGATAAGAGGGAGCACAGTCTCCCTGTGCCTGTGGGAAGTGCTCCATGTCCGTGTCTGGTGACTCGGATCCTCCAGTGTCCATATTTCCAGCACTCAGTTTTTTGTTATCCCTAGCTTTGCTGGGCAAGCCCCGATAGGCTTGCTCCTCACAAACTGTTTTTCAGCAAGAGTATATCTCTGCTGTTGTCCAATATGTCTTCCTGATGATCAAAATGAGTCCTACTCAATGGCTGCCAACTTTCCTCTCCTCGAGTTAGTTCTTTATAAAACTGAACTCACCCATTCAGTGGCTTCCAAATTGCTGAACACAAAGAAGCACACAATAGAATTTATCTACAGTCTTCTCTTAGTACTGTGTTGTGGGGATCTAAAGATCCAAATAAACCAATTACAAAGTTATTTCTCTCTAAAAAGAAGTATAAATAATACTAGAAACCAAATTATCTAGTAAATGAGTAGCATACCTTAAGATAACTATTGGATCAACAGTGATAGATAAATAGCTCATTGCATTTTGTTTACAGTAGTCAAGAAGCATAATGTCACTATAAATAACAAAGGCAGACAATAAAATTCATTTTTACAATTAGTTCTTTGAGGGTTTCATTCGATGTGCTTTGATCATGTTCATCCTTCTCCAATTCTTAATCAATTGATTTATCTGCTTCCCTGGCCTAGTAACATTTTCTTAATTTTTTGAGAATTTCATATATTAGTACTGCATTTATGTAATTTCTACTACTTCCTTTCTCCTCACCAATGCCTCCCATGTCCTACCTAACTCTCTCCAAAGCTATCCTGTAATATTATTGTTGCACACAAACACATATTTACATACACACAAGCATATATTTTATATAACCTTCTGAGTCCATGTAGTATTGCTTATATGTATATGTTTAGGACTGAGCACATGGGATTTGAAAATTCATCAGGATCTTATCCCTGAAGAGTGATTCTCCATATCTCAGCAGCCACTAATTGACTGTAGTTCTTCATGTAGGGGTAGATCCTTGTGAGATTTCCCCCATTCACATTGGTAGGTCAGCCAGTGTTGTCATTTGTGCTGGTGTTGTTTTGGAAAGCATATTGTGATTTCCATGGGATAGCTACTCTGTCATATGTAGAAGACATTATATTGCAGTTGTCCTGGTCCTCTCACTCTGAAGATTGTTCCCCACCATTTTCTGCAATGTTACCAAGATGATGGTGTAGCAGTCCTTTTGTAGATTTATCTGCTGGAATTAGGCACTTAGTGAACAACCCAGTTTTTCCTGTATTTTAACCAGTTATAGATCTCATTGGAGGTTTTATAATCAAGATAAAAATCACTGTCTCTTCTTTTTTTGGGGGGGCAAACCTTGTTCTTTTATAGCTGTGAAGGTAAAGTGTGCTATAGTTTAAGTCTGTAAATGAGTATGGGTGTGTACAGAAGCATATAATTTGGATGCACACACATAAACATATATACATATACTCACAGATACACACACACTCACATATATACAAGTCACACAAATCTATACAGCATATACATATATACATGCATCCACACTTAAACACACACATGTTCACAGGAAAAGCTATAAATATCTCACTTATTCCTGAAAACACTTCATGATCTACTTTCTAGTACCTTCCTCCATATTGTCTGTCTTTAGCATGTATCCTGTAACAAGGACATGCTTTGGTCTTAGTAAGTTACCTCTCATCCCTATGGCATACAGTCTCCTGTGCACCACTACTAGAAAGTTCTTTGGTACACAGGCATGCCTTGTAGTCTTGTGTGATGTAGTAAACAAACAAACAAACAAAAAATGAGCAACAACAGCAATGTTCCAGAGAACTTTGGAAACAAACCTAAAGCTGCAGTGGTCTGTAAAAACATCATAGACAAAGACCTTATGAGTCATTGAAGTTCGTGAAGCAGAATAAAAATCACTGCTTATTACCTCCTACTCTATACATAGTCTAGTCCTTAATTCTCTTCCTAAATCATTTTCTAGATGTTTCTTAGTCTGGCACCAAGTTTAAAAGATCTTTCAAGAAGACCTCTCTGACAGTGATGTAACCTCATGTGTTCTTGCCGCAAGATTAACAAAGCTGCTTTCAAGTGGGAACGATTTCACCCATTATATTTCACAGGGAAATATTTCTACAATATTAAAAACTTTCATGGGGGATAAATATAGTTAATCACATTTCAATTATTATGGAGTACTTTCATGAGAAGAAAAATGCAAGGGCAGAATAATCTATTTTATAAGTGATTCAAGATATGAATCATGTTATTATTTATTCACCTCATATAGTCAGTGAAGTTGTTTCTCATGTAAAAATAAAACTATAGACCTTGAAAACCTTTTTCTATTACAAGAGATGTTTTTTTCACTCACAGTAATTTTACTTCTTTTTTCCTTTTCTGATGTTCAATATCACAGAAGATATCTTGGCCAAGAAATGCCTTCCCTGAGAACCAAGACAGAATCGAAAAGTTGATTTATAATAAATAGACCAAGGGTTTTAAAAAGGGTAAATTGTTTAAGGTGAACTGGGAAACATCACTCTGGCAAGTATATATTTAGATTTGTCTCTACTGCCACAAAGTCCACTTTCTTTTCTCCATCTCATAGCAGTTAGAAACACTGCTGTCAATCATCAAGCCTCTGGTTAGACATCTAAGCTGGACTGATTTTGCTGTATTTCACATCTTCAAAGTAGAGCAGCACTCTCTTCAGTGAGATAGACTGTTATATAGTTTTAGAGACTAAACTGTGGTACTTCTAAGATCTCTATGCTCTCAGTTAGCTTTTTAACTACTACTTCCATACTATTCCAAGAAATTCAAAGTTAAAAAATATCAATCATAATTATACTTTCAAGCATTAGAAAATTCCAGAACACAGAAAAAAAACCTCTGCATTTATAGCTTAATCTGTCTCTCCTACTCAACTTCATTTAAAAATTTTATTAATTTAATTTTATAACTATACTAGATAGAAGAGCACTCTAGAACCTTATTTTAACAGGTGCTTTTGATACAGTGTTGGGGGTATATATATTAAGGACACATCACTACATACTAAAGTCCTTATTGGGAGTAGTCCTTTGTAAAGAAATTGATAATTTCACCCATGAACACAATGTGTTTTGATTAAACCTGAGTCTTCCTGTATCTCCAATTACTTTCTCTCCCAAGTTGAGGATATATTCTTTTTAAACATCTGAAATGAATTTATTTGCAACAGATGTTGTGCATTTCTCAAACAATTCTCTGTACCTGGAATAGTGACACATGTTACTTAGCAGAGCCAAAAGGTCCTAAAGGAGCCTGTCCTGGTGATGACCATAGTTACCTCACTTTGTAAATGTCTGTGTGCAGGTTATGTGGGGAGGGGGGCTAAGAAAGTATGTATACATGGATATTAAAAACCAGAGCACAACCCCATTTACCATTTTCCAGAAACTTTATATTTTTGTTGTTGTTGTTGCTGATGTTGTTTGTTGGTTGGTTGGTTTGTTTCTTTGTGTGTGTGTGTTTTGTTATTATTATTTGTTTTGCTTTTTAGGGTTGTTGGTTTTTGCTTTGTTCTGTTTTGATTTCCTTTTTGAGACAGGGTCTGTAATTGTCCTGGAACCCACAAGGATATTGGTTAGCTGGTCAGAAATCTTCCTTATTTTGCCTCTCTCAGGTCCTCAGCATTGTGAGCCCAAGTACAGACCAACATTCCCTAAATTTTTACATGTATCTGGGTATCAAAGTCAAGTTCTCATACTTGTATAGCAAGCATAAAATGATGGGCCATCTCTTGCATGCCAACTATTTCCTTTTACCATCCAGTTTGTTGTAATCTACCATACTTTCCTTTAGTCTAATATCTAGATTTTATCATATCTATAGGGATAAAACTCAAACACCAAGGTTGAGGTACTTTCTGTACAAATCCCATACAAACCAAGTTCCCTGTTGATCACCACAGCCTCTTCCAGCTTTGCGGGCTGAACCCCTACTCTGTACTTTATAGAAAGCATATAGATACAAGGACAACATGCTAAGAGAGTAAGTTGTCATCAAACCCATTTTACTGATGAATGAATTTATAAATTAAATGATCTAAAGATACAAAGAGCTAAGTCCCAATCCCACTCTTACTCCAAAGCCTCTCACTTTCTCCAAGTTCAGCTGAATACAGTGAGACTACATAGCTGCTTAGGTGTGCTGCTATCACTGCGGTTCATGTTTCCTGATAGGATTATGATATCTTTCAATGAAGAACTCACAACTTTATCCCATCATACCCTTCTGCTTATTTACAAAAGTAAATTTTAAAAATAGAATTCAAACTGCATGTTATGCTCTCAAAATCATTTCCTCCTCTCATGAAAGAGACTCAAGTAGCAACTTGTACTAACTGTGCTCTTGTCATTTTATGTTATGAAAGTGTCAATTGGTTTCATTCCCTACTTCATATGACTGTGGACTTGTCCAGAGTGTAAATGAACCAGATTTGTCTTAGATCTCCAAGGAATCACAATCAGTCAATATTTATGAAACACATATGGAAAAACCAATAAGTAGAACACTAAAGTGGAGACGTCACAATGTTTCAAAAGTTACCAAAACATGCTGTAGTCACTAGATGATTTTGTAACATACACAGTGATAACATGGTCCCAGTTCTCTCAGCTGAATCCTTGACACCCGGGAGCCCAATGTGCCACTAAAGGAAGTTTACAACTTATTTTAATGTAGACAAAAAGTTCACATACTCTCTACAAGTAGAGTTACTTATTCATCACAGTTGGTAATTCCCTAGAAGATTGTTTATAGTTGTTTGGCTAAGTACATTTCCATAATGGCCTGTCTTTAATGGATCAAACAACTTGGTATGAACAAGGATTATGAAAGCCTACCAGAGATCCATTAGATGTAAACACTAATAAAGTAAATTCACTCCTGTTTGTTCTTATCCTTACAAGACAGAGACTAGCAACCCCATTCAAATCATGTCATAATGCACACTAACTGTTTGACATATGACCAAAGACATTTAGATGCTAAAATCTAACCATTTGTTGTTCCTTCAACTCTGACATTCTACCACTGAAACATAAATTTCTAGATATAGGATCCATTTTACTTTTCTTTCTATGAACATCAGGTTGCTTAGCAATATATAAGATGCAAACCTGTGTTTGCTGATGCAATTCTAAAATGCTTCCCATACTAATCACAAGTAAAAGCAACAGCTTTCCAGCCTCAGGAACTAAAATTGTAAACCTTAGCATGAGGTTTACAGACCACTCAAGCAAGTTCATTATATATATAGTAGATTTCATTCGAATGAGATTGCTGCTAAAGCTCAAACTATTAGTTAGCAGACATGACACTCAGCATCTCTCAAGAATACACTTCAATCAAAATGGTTTTAAAAGTGAACAAAGCAAATGAAGATATATTTTACAATTGGGCAGTTTCAAAATGCAGCAGATGCCTTAACTATTGATTTCCTAATCACTCTCTTCGTAAAAAGGTATTCCCCACCCCCATGCCATAAATTCAAGTTTAAACAGAATAAGAAGCTTTTAGCCAGAAAATTTTACATCTGTTTATGTGTGAAATTAAAGTCACCAAATTGAAAGAAGAAAAAAAAAACCAAGGGGTTTTTCAAAAATTTAAAACTCCCTCATGCATAAATGGAGCTCATCAAACAAAGTAATTTCCCTGCAGAAAACACTCCATCTTTTGTTTTATGTAACTTATCAACATGAATATTTTATTTTCAGCGAAACTGTCTTTTCCCCTTTGTATTTCAGTTTTCACACAGTGTCTCAGCTAAATAGGCTTCAGTTCCCCCACCCCACTCTATTATTCAGGTCAGTTGCAATAGAATATTTTCCTTGCTTGATATAAGCAGCAATTATAGATTGAACTTTGCTAATTCAGCTTTCATTCTTTGCCCTGTCGTGTTTTAAAATCTGGAAACATTCAGCATTGCCACTTGAATTTTCACTCAGGAAACACAGTCATTTGAGAGTTGAGTGTTATCCGGCATACCTGGTAAACTGGAAATAAAATAAATGCATATGTTAGTTGCATTTTATTCTTGTTCCAAATGAGAACATAAAATTTCTACAAAGTCTCAAATCTAGTGCTCAGCTTACTAAATGAAATTCATTCAGCTTAGTGAGCCAGACTTTCTCATCCAGTTATCCTGAGCTTTGAACGCAGAGGACCTCGTGAGTCTTTGATAAATTATTCTTGATTCTTTTGTATCCTCATCTGCTAGTTGAAGGTTTGAGCAGCTTGCTAAGCTATTTATTTACTGACCACACCTAAATAACTACCTTGTGATGCAAAGAATGTCAAAGAAGCTTACTACTTGAAGGATTTGTAAACGTATTGCTGCTTACATTAAAACTTCAGTCAGTGTTTCAATTCAGTGAATATTCATTTAAAAACTGAAGAAAGCCTGATTCCTATTCCTCCCTTCTATGAGATACATCAGTCAGCTTTCTGCCACTGTCATAAAATACAGGAGGCAATGAACTTAAAAGAAAGAATAACTTAGTGTAGTGTGCAGTTTCTGAGGTTTCAGATCTCAATCACTTTACCTCTACTCTGTGATGAGCCCAGCATTGGTGCAGGAGGACATGGAAGACCAGAACTGCTCAGGTCAGGGAGGAAGAAATGTACAAAGATCATCAGGCGAGGGTTCTCAATATTCCCTTTAACGCAAGACTGCAATGACATAACTTTCTTCTGTGGTTCTCACATCCTAAAAGTACTACTGAGCTCCACAAGTGCCATAAGCCTGGGCCACATCTTCACATAGGAGCCTTGAGGGCACTTAAGATCCAAACTGAGAAGGGAAATGAAATGAAGGAGTTAGCAGTAAGGTTCTGGAGATGTCTGGGTCAGTGCAATGTTTTCCTTACAGGCATACTCACATGAATTTGGATCCCTAGCAGCCGTGTAAAAGCCTGGCACATCTGCATATGTGACTGAAACCCTGCAGCAAGTGGGTGGAGATAGGCCACCTGGAGTTCACTGGCCAGCTAGTCTAGACAAAACCATGAGCATCAGTTTCACTGATAAGAGGTGTTAGGTGTGAAGAAGTGAAAAATAAACAATAATTTATTTAACCAGTGAGCTGAGCTCTTACAATACTTAAGTGCTTATAAGTTTATAGGCCCAATCAGCTAGTTGGTGCTGATTACCTTATTCAATGGCTCACTGTATTCAAAGTTTTATATAATAATTGAACATCCTGTGTAGCTGACAAGGGAGTTCATAATTCACCTGGAACTTTCAAAATGACCCTAATTATGCTGGATGCTGATCACACCGAAGCTGAATATTTAGAAAAAAAAATTGTTTTCAAATGAATATAATGAAAACAGAAAGCATTATGTGTTCTTCAATTTTCACATAATTTAACATATCTTATTTGTTATAACCATCTTAAATCCCAAACTGAAACACTGAAAAATAATGAATGGGCAAATATTAGTCACCTTTGATTTTATTTTTATAGTAGTTTATTTTTAAATACAGCCCTATAAATAGAGCCACTGGTCAGTGATCATAAACTATGTCAAGGCTGAATTTCTGACTAATGTGGTTTTCAGTTTGCTTTAGTCTCTTGTTCCAGTGTAGTATTGCCCTTTAAAAATGCTGCAATAAATCAGAACCATTCCTTTCACTGCGATGTAAAAGATGACAAAGCCACATAACTCACATACACACAGAATGTTACATTCAAATCTCTCATTCAGGGAAATAGAATTTAATTTTGAAGCATGTCAGTTATTCATCATTTCTATTAAGCACACTTCAAAAAGTAAAAATAAAGCAATTACACCACACTCCACCCTGGTGTTCTGCTATTGTAAAATATGTTATTACCTCTTAGCTGTATCATTCAAAGCAGAAATGTAACAGCTGCTACATGATGCAATAACTGTAAAAGTAATGGGTTTTCCTAGTGTTATTTATAGGCTTATAAAATAAATAATAACTATGAATTCCATTCTCATTAAATCTTCAATTTTAAGTTATTCATTGGAGACCCTGTCTTAAAGAATCAAAACAAACATGCAAACTCCAGTTTGGTTGTTAGTTGAGCTATTAAAACTCATTGCATTTGAGACATTAGGCAAGTATTCACATATGATGTGCCAATCCAAGGAAAGCAGGTAGAACATTTTCATTGGCAAATCATTGCAGCAGACTTAAGGAGCACATGTCAATTGGTTCTAGTAATGTCTTTTTTTATAATTTATTTTTTATTTCTTCAAGTTACATCTCAATCACAATCCATTCCCTACTCCCCCCTCCAGTCCCACCCTCTTCCCTTTCAACCCCCCCATCCTCTTCCCATTTTTTCAAGTTTAAGGTACATCTTTTTCCTCCCATCAGCTCCCCTTTTCAGTCCAACAAATGGTCTTTCTCTTATAACAATAAATACAATACAAAACAACAGAAATAAATAGGCCACAATAATGAGAGTTATATGGCTTAGCATGCATTCCCAATGCCCAGTCCATATGTATTTGGGACCTGACTTTAACATTCTACTATCTAACCATCTCCATGAGTTTAAAGTTCTATATCTAACTCAGCTTTCATACTAACTTGCATCACAATTTTAAAAACGTCTTCTTAGATGCAGAACACCCTCTTGATTCCTAAACAAATCAAAATTTAACTATGAGACTCTAGGTATCTATTCTTCAACCACCTCAGAGACCTGAGAGGGATAAATATATCTGATTATATAGGAAGTGCAGGGCCCGTAGCTTCCAAAACTAAGAAATGACATACCTGTGGCTGCCTTATGCATAGTATAAACAAAACAATCTATAATGCAAACTATTATCATTTTATATGCTAAAATCTTAGCATATAAAGTTAGTTTACTTTAGACTTCTGTAAATTAAAAATGAGTGCAAAAGTTTGCTCAATTCCTTGAAAGCAGGATTCTCACACATGTCATACATTTATGAGTGTGCTTTAATTTTTGTGTTAGTTGGGGTTCTGTAGACCAGGGGTTCTCAATCTATGGATCATCACCACCAAGAAGTCCATCAGAAATCACAGATATTTACATTCGTAATAGTAACAACAAAAATAATTTTATGGTTTGGGTCACCACAATATGAAGAAGTAAAGTAAAGGGTCACATCATTTATTAGAATGACTTACAGGCTGCACTCCAGCGAATCCAATGGCTAGCTGTGAATGAAAAGTCTGAAAGTCCAGTAGTTGCTCAGTCCACAATGTTAGATATCTTGGTTAGCCTTCAATATATTCTGTAATACCAAAAAAGTATTCTCCACTGCCAGTGAAGGAATGGATGTGCTAGCAAGAAGAGGGCTAGCTAGCAGACTAAGAACAGAAACTTCCTTCCTCTGTGTCCTAATACAGACTTCCAGCAGAAGATGTGGGTCAGATTAAAGGTATGTCTTCCTACATCAAGATCCAGATCAGATCAAAGATATATGTTTTCCTCCCTCGGAGGTCCAAACTAGAAGTGGATTCACCCATTTCAAACCAGGCAAAACTTCCTTAAAGATTTGACCTCCATTTCTGGATTGTAGTTCATTCCAGGTATTAAGTTGACAACCAATACTACACTTCGCATTTCTGATAAACTTTTATAAAGTCCTAGCATGGAAGTGTGGATATAATTCAGTGGGTAGAATTATTTTCTAGCATGAATGTGGCCTTGGGTTCTATCACCAACACTATATGAACTGTGTTTGATATCACACATCTGTACTCTAGTCACTGAAGAGTTTGAGAACCGGTGATGTTGAAGATCATTGGTGGCTCCTTAGAAAATTCAATGCTAAATTTGACATCTCTTCTAAAAAATGTCCTATAATAAACAATCCATAAAACAATAACTCTTATAGCACTTCCCATAAACAAAGTGATATATCCTCTCTCGGTTCTGTACTCATCGTATTTCTTGGCTTTGTAGAAATCAAGAGGCAGATTAACACATGCTAAAATTATTTTTCTAAATGACTTTTTTAGCTTAAAGAAATTCTTTTTTATGTATCATAAAATGCATATGTACATGATTATTACATGATTATTTTTTTCCTGAAATCAGTCAATTGACTATGGGTTAAGGCAAAATGTCACCCTAATAGATTTTAACATTTTGTATTAAATTTTTTACAATACCAACTTACAGAGAAAACCTCATACCCCAGATAACAAAATCTGAAAGTGCAAGAAAGCATCTGTGTGTATGGATGAATCTTTTTCAAATACTAATATTTTGCAGAGATGAATTATTTCTTATAGTGATATCTCCATGTCAAAATGTATGAGGCATAGTTTGCAAAATTAGTAATTAAAAAAATAAAACTGTCAGAAAGTTGTTAGCATATTAATTATGCATCTTATGACTGAAATAGTATTTTAAGTAAACTATTTATGACTAACATATGTTTTCTTGTATACATGGAAGAATAGAGCAAGAATCTTCTTGACTCCCACAGAACCCAGGGTCTATTACTAATGAGTAATGATTTGAAAAGTTGGTATTTGCTATTTGATTTTGGCAATATCATCTTCATGTTTCTGATGATAACAGGGTTCATCAGGTCATTTAAAATAATGTCCCAAGAATGAAAGTACAAGGAAGACAATAAGTTCCAAGTACAAATTAGTCTGCCATGGTTTGCAGTAGATCTAATTCATAAAATAAAATTTTAATAGAGAGAAAATGAGTATCAAGATTTTAAAAAGCTATAATTAATTCCTATTTGGTGTGGTATGTAGAGAATTGAATTATTAAGCTATACATTAAAAAAACTTAAATGTGGAACCTAAGTTTGGTTCTGTTAACTGTGTATCAAAAAGAATGACTGACTAGGGGAGAATCTAACATTATGAATCTGCTAAATGAATGTAGTATGAAAGGAACCCCCCCACCAAATTCTTATCTTTATACTCATAGTTTAGTATATTACTCAGCCTTGTCATAGATATTTCTTTGTGCAATAGATGCACAATAATACAGAGGCCCACAATGGTCAACATGCCAAGAATGAGTGATGACTATGGAGTGCTGAGCTCTAAATAGGTCACTCATATGACATTCATTTTCTCTTAAGCTAAGAGAGAAGAAATCAGAAAGATTTTAATAATCAGGATTAGTGAATATCTGCAGTGTGACAACATTTGCTGGATATGAATGGGCCACTGCACACATGAATTCACAACAGCTGTGACTTCATGCACAAGATCTGACTAAGAACAAGCCAGCCCAAATTCCTCCCAATTTTCTTCAGAGATGTATTCCCTGAATGTCCACAAATGCTCCAGTAGATGGTTTTATACCCAGTCACATGCAGCTAGCACTAAATGGACTTGGGGTGAGGAAGAGAGAGAGAGAGAGAGAGAGAGAGAGAGAGAGAATAAAAAGTTCTCAAGAAAAGTAGTGGGGTAATAAGGGAAGAATTGCAGGAGAAGGAAAGAGATATAAATTTTATCAAAATATAATATGTGCATATATGCAATTTTCAAAAAACAAAACATCTAAAAGTATGGTTTCATCTTAACATCTGAACAACCCTTAGGTAAGAGAAAGTAGAGATATTTCAGACATCATTTTAGACATAAACACTCTATGATACAGTTTTAATCATCAAAAATAGCCATCATGAGAGATTTTTATCATGAGAGATGGAACAATCCTCACCCGTGCCCTCTCACAAGAATACTATGATAAAACACATTTGAAAATACTTAAAGCTTTTCAGTTTTATGTTGAGTTCTTTTATCCATTTGGCCTTGAGTTTTATACAGGGTGATTGTCATGGGTCTATTTGCATTCTTCTACAGGTTGACATACAGTTAGATCAGCACCATTTGTTGAAAATGATTTCCTTTTTCCATTGTATGGTTTTGGATCATTTGTCAAAATTCAATTGACCGTAAGTGTGTGGATTTATTTCTGGGTCTTCATTTTGATTCCATTGATCAACTGCTCTGTTTCTATACCAGTACTATGCTATTTTTCTTACTATTGCTCTGTAATATAGCTTGAAGTCAGGGATGGTGATACCTTCAGATGTTCCTTTATTTTATAGGATGGTCTTAGCTATTCTGGGGATTTTTGTTTTTTTTTATAAGAACTTGAGACTTGTTCTTTCAAGATTTGTAAAGAATTAGTTTGGTGTTTTGATAGCTTTTCTAGGATGTAGACACATGCTTGTGTGTGTGCTCTTCCTCCTGTAGAACTGAGAAAATGTCTTAAGGATGGCTACCAGGACTGGTTTTCTTGGACACTCCACTATAACCCTAACATTATTTCTGGAAATTAGTCCTCATGCCTGGTTTTTCCTAAGCAAGAACTGAAGGACGCACATAATTTAGAATCATTAATTTCATATTTTATTTTAAGCTTTACTCATGCCCTGAAAGTTAAATAAATGGCACCATATATATCTCTATTTATAATAAATTGTTCTACTCAGTAAGTCCCAGTTACCCCCTTCAGGCATTATCTTAAATACATGTAATGAATTAAATAAATTATGAATGATCCAATTTTTCTCCTTTCTTCCATATAACTGATTAATGACTCATTTTGTTTTTAAATCACATTTTAGAAGTTTTATGAATCCATTTGACTATGCCAAATTCATGTTTTAAAGGCAATTTCTCTTTTTTTAATTGAAACTTTATTATAAATAACTTGTAAGTTAAAAAATAAACATCGCACACACCAAAATTAACCAGATCTCACGTCTTAATGAAGTTAGAATAGAAGTTTTTGAGCTGTGAGTTTCACATTGGATCTTACACTTTTGCTATTGAATTTGCTTATATACATTTACCTATCACCAAAATTCCCTAAAAAATAAGAAGTACTTATAATAACAGATACTTAGCTTTGTATCCTTTTCTATGTTTCAGGTGTCTTTACTGATGTTCTACCTTGTCTCAATGCCTAAAATTTGCCCTTTGTTTTACTCTTGTATCCCAGGTTGGCCTTGAACTTGGCATATGGCCAAAAATGTGTTTGAATTTCTAATCCTCCTGCTTCTACTTCCCAACTGTTCAGATTACAAACTTGTGGCAGTTTTAACTCAGTGCTAAAGAGAAAACCAGGGTTTCACAAATGCTAGGCAATCCCTGAACCAGCTGAACCACATCTCCAGCAAATTCAGACTTTGACAAAGTAAAATGATCCCTAAGACAAACAAGAAGTCTTTAATATTACCAATACTTTCAACAGATAGTAATGCAAATCTGACAAAGCACAAGTGAAATGTGGTAGTCTATCTGGATACTAAATTCCCTGAAGAGCTTCTGTCCCTCCTGATGTGACTGTGCTGTAAGATCTGAATTACTTCTTTAAGGTACTAAAAGTGCTTAAGGACTTTGCTATGGAAGTACATAGAGTATCAATTTTAAAACACAATAGAAACTAATGGAGATGATCCTAAATAACTTTTTATAGTCTTAATAATCATATCGCTGTCACAATAGTCCAGTACTAACATTGCATTTTTATTATTATTATTTTCTGTTTGAGTTGAACTGACTTCTCATTTCTGTTGGAGAAAATAACACGGAGGGGAAACTCTGAATGTCATTTGCAGAGATCCTGACATATTGCTACTTCTACAGTTGGAAATATTTGCATCATTGACATGTATCTCTACAGACTTGCTAGCTGATTTTATTTGACATTGAAACATCATGTCTATGGATTTATACTATAAAAGTCTCATG
Organism: Lophiomys imhausi; assembly: GCA_907164525.1. Classification (NCBI taxonomy): domain Eukaryota; kingdom Metazoa; phylum Chordata; class Mammalia; order Rodentia; family Muridae; genus Lophiomys; species Lophiomys imhausi. Next base: position 7,055,693 of record CAJQZJ010004856.1, on the reverse strand, counting down.
AGAATGTCAATGACACTAAAAATCATTTCAGTGAAAAAGAATTAGTGACATATTGAAAAGCATTGTGAAAAATGACTAGAATAGCTCCTTTCTGAGGGGTTTGCTTTATTAAAATAAAAAATCTGTTTAATTATTTAAATATATTTGATATATCTTTCTTTTCCAAAATATCATCATTTTAAAACAATTTATTTTGATTTTATAAAATATTGGATTTGTTTTTGCTTTGGTATTTTAACTGGCTTTACTATTTTAGTGGCCATCCACTCAAGCCAAAGAGAGGAGGGATGTGCTAATCACTTCTTTAGACTTTATTCCAATGTGCAATTGCATGATGTGATCATAGAAAAGTGTGGTAGGAATTAAGTCTGAGTATTGAAAACGTAGGTGAAGTGCAATTTCTGTTACTAAAAAAAAAATTAGAATTCAATAGGTTGATCTAAAAGCTGTCTGGGGATAATACTCAAAAAGTCAAATTTCATATGGATAAAAGGTCTCTTTTCTTTTTTATCTTATTTTGGCTCCATGTTGGCATCTGACAGCTCGTTTCATCCCTTGGGTACAGTATCATGTGGCATGTTATTTAGTGACAGTTACAGGAATAACCTTCTCTGTAGTTGTTCTTTCACAGCATGAAAGGAAACAAGCTAGATGGTTTTCAGTTATGGGGCATATCTGTGCATCTTTCAAATGGCCTCAATTTTGTATGCTGCTAGCCAAATCTCTTTTATTCCTCTCTAGGCTATGGATACTAATGTATAAGTTTCCCTAGAGATTCTTACATTTATGCAAAGGAAGTCTGGGTGGTTGGAAAAGCGATCTTAAATGAGTTTTTTGCCTGGATTTATGGAGTTAAGAAATATCATGCCATCCTTTCAGCTCAGCTGACAGGACCACAATGCCTATCACTACTTGGTGATTTAAATCACCTACCAGGGTTTATTGCTGATATTAGCTCACTGACTTCATCAGTACATTCATTATAAAATGTATGCATCACAAACACAGGAGGGAAATTTGTGAATATTTTTCAATCTAATAAATATCTAAAAGGCTTTCACTCAAGGACAAGCTTATCGCTAAAGAATGATAAGCATTCTATTTTGATGAGAGAGTATCTGGAATGACTTGGGGCATGGGAAAATATGATCAAAATACATTTGCATGTAAAACTGCTTTAACTAATAAAAATATAATAAAACACTGAAGGGAAGTACTAAGTCGTGAGACCTGTAAGCCCATATGGGTCTAGATCATGACAACGAATTCATTGGTTTTATTTGTATGTACATGTGCATCTGTGTGAATGTCTTCAACATCTACACAGGTACTTGAGGAGACCAGAAAAGGGTGTCATATTCCCTGTAGGTGTAACTCTAGACACTTGTGGGAAACTTTGTATGGATGCTGGGAACCAAATTCATGTCCCCCCAATAGCAAAAAACACTCTTAACTGCCAAGCCACCTCTTTAACCCCATAAAAAGGTAGAGGGATTTTTTGTGTTCTACCCCATTCTCAGCACAAACCCAGTTCTTAAAATTTTATTCATATAAATATTTTCAAATACTCTGAAACATTCTAAACACTTCAACATTTTTTTTTCTTTTTGTCACACTGTCGGGTAGACACAGAGCTTCACAGATGCTGGGTCAACAGTTGTAATGGTTATTTTTTGGATGTCACCTTGATACAACCAAGACAGTCCCACTGAAGGATTGTCTAATCATGTGATCTATAGTGATGTCTGTGGGAGATTGGCTTACCTGCCTTAACTGATGTGGGAAGACCCATTCTGAATGCATGTGGCAACATTTCATGTGTGGGGCAGTGGACCATATGAGAGTAGAACTGAACATGTATGCATTTATTCTCCCTCTGTTCTTGACTGTGAATGTGAACTGCTTTAATGCCCATCTTGACTGCCTTGTAATTGTGATGGGCTATAGCCTGAAATTATAAGCCAAGTAAATTCTTTGTCCTTGTTAGAATAAGTAGATATCTTAATAATATTACTTTAACATCTGCTAATTTTATCAAATATATAAAGAACTTTTCAACATTTAGAAGAAATTGTAGTATGTCTCATTTAAATTGGTGATTTGGTTTAATGGAGTTTTAACTTACATCTTATTAATGACATTAAGATTCATAAGTAAGTACACATACAAGGAAGAGAACTACATTTTATTGGTTAATAGTAACCATCTACTAATAGGACAAATAGCAGCTTTAAAATGAATCTTCCTTCCTTTATTTATATCCATCTCTATAGGAGTCAACCCAAGATCTTTTAGAAGCTATAGAAACTCAGTATATTTATAGAATTTGCATTGGTTTTTTTTCTGTCATTCATTTAAAATTTATGAGATGCTCTTTGTTCCTTTTTAAAAATTTTTCCCTTTTATTGACTATAGATTCTTTTATCAAATAATATATCCTGGTTATGGTTTCTCCTCTCTACTCCTCCCAGTTCCTTGCCTCCTCTTCACCTATCCACTCTTTTTATATTTCTTATTATTAAAAAATAGGTTTTTAAGGGATAATAACAAAATTCAACATAATAAAATAATATAAGGTAAGATATCTACGTCACTAAAATTGAACAAGATAAACAGAAGGAAAAGAGTACTAGAGAAGGCACAAGAATCAGAGACTTACTCATTCACAAGCTCACAAGTCTAATAAAAACACTAAACTGGAAGCCATAATATACATGCAAAGGATCTGATGCAGGCCTTTGCAGGCCCCATGCTTGCTGCTTCAATCTCTGTGAACTCATATGAGCTTTGAGAATGTCAATTTAGAAGGATTTGTTTTCCTGGTGTACTCCATCTCCTCTGGCTCATACCCTCTTTATGTTGCCTTTCCATGGGGTTCCCTGAGGCCTTAGGAAGGGTTTGATGGAGACATCCTATTGAAGACAAAGTGTTCCAAGATCTCTCCAGCTGTGTGTCTCTGTTTTTTTTTTTTTGTTGTTGTTGTTTTGGTTTTATTTTTCTTATCTTCTGCAGTAGGAAGCATCTCTGATGATGGCTGAGCAGGACACTGATCAATGAGGATAGCAGAATGACATTAGGAGTCATTTTCTTCCCTATATCTTTGTAGGGTTTTTCTTTTGTTTTATTTTATTTATACTAAAAATATTTGCTTTTATTCTATGTCACTGTACTATCTAGTCTTTATTGATCACCCAAGCAGTGTCTGTTATGGGTTCCGTAGCATGGAGTGGGTCTTAAGTCCAATCAGTATTAGTAAGTTACTTCTACAACTTTGTTCCACCATTGGCTTAACATATCTTGCAGGCAGGACACCATTTTAGATCAAAGAGTTTGTGGCTGTCTTGGTGCTTACAGATCTCTTTGGATAACATGCAGAGTGTCTTCCTGTACCAAAACTAGAAGATAGAGGTGAAGGCTCTATATAGGAATCAGTTCAACATCTCCATATTCAATAAGTTGTGTCGGTGTTAGCTTCAGTAATGGGGTCTTGATGTCAGTTTATAAAGAGGAACCTATTTTCTTGGCAAGAGCCTGAATTATGGGGGAATTCTTTTGGGGTCTCTTTGGCCAACAACTTAATTAGATATAACCTAATCTTCAGACAAGAAGCTTCATTTGGTGACAAGAAATGGCCAGTTGGGACTCTGTCTCTCACACTATTTGGCAATTTCATTTTTCTTTCTTTCTTTCTTTCTTATTTATCTATCTATCTATTTATTTATTTATTTATTTATTTATTTATTCAAGTTACAATCAATCATAATCCCCTCCCTACTCCCTGCTCCAGTCCTACCCTCCCACCCTCTTCCCCCTCACCCCCCTTCTGTTTCCTTTTTTTTTTTAAGTTTGAGGTATATCTTTCCCCCCCCAACAGCTCTGCCTTTCAGTCCAACAAATGACTCATCTCTTATAACAAATACAATACAAAACAAAAAAATAATTAGGCCACAATTATGAGAATTATAAGACATAGCATATATTCCCAATGTCCAGTCCATACATATTTGGCAACTGATTTTAACATTCTACTATGCAACCATCTCCATGAGTTTAAATAAAGATCTATTTCCAACTCAGCTTCCATCCTAACTTGCATCACAATTTTAAAAACATCTTCTTAGATCCAGAACACCCTCTTAATTCCTAAACAACTCAAAATTTAACTATGAGATTATAACTATCTAGTATTCAACCACATCAGAGTCCTGAGAAGGATAAATATATCTGATTATACAGAAAGTTCAGGGCCAGCAGCTTCCAAAACTAAGAAATGGCATACAACTTTCATATATGAATATATTTTAAAAGTTTCTACTGTATTAAGTTTCCATACTTCCCTTCAGAATGTGATTAATTTTAGCTCTCTCTTCCCATATTTCCCCCTCATCTCATTTCTCCCTAAATCATCTTTATTTTCCAGCAATCCATCCATCTATAACTATGTATTCTATTTTTAATTCCTAATAAGATCTATCTATATCCTGTAGTTCCTTACTGAATACCTACCCTCTGTGTTTCTAGAGATTACAGCTTGATTATCATTAACTTAAAATCTAATATCTAAATTTAAGTGAATGTATATTGTATTCATCTTTTTGGGTTTGGGAAACCTCCTTCAGGATGATTTTTTTTTCTATTTTCATCCACTTACCTGCTATTATTATGAAAAATATCATAATGTCATCTTAGTGGCTTAGTAATAAACTTCATTGTGTGAATATGCCACATTTTCTTTATGCTTTAATATTTATTATAAGTCTGTGCACATGCATACATTATAAGGTTTGCTTTAGTACTTTCCATATATTTATTTATTTTTGTATGTGTGTACATATATACACTATAGTATTTGCTTTAGTTTTGGGGATTTTTATTTATATTTTTAGTTATTTGTTTATTATTTATTTATATCTGTGTGTTCCTACATATACTCAATGGCAGAGGACAATTAGCAGAAATGAATTATGATCTTCCACAATTTGGGTACAAGGGATTGTTTTTATTAATTTATTTTTTCAAGTTGCATTTCAATCACAGACCATTCATCCTCCCCTCCCAGTCTTACCTTCCCACATATAAACCCCCCTCACTTCATTAGTCACATAAGGGCTAAGAGCTTCCTATTGTACTGTGGCCTGATATGGCAACCCAGCTAGTATAAGGTGTTCCACTAATAGACAACAGTGTCCATGAACTGCCGCTAGGTGAAGCTTTTCATAGGATAGTTATGCTAGGTTTGTGGGTTGTAGGATGATTATCCTCACGATGAGCTTTTCTAGTTCCATCCATTTGGTTGCAAATTTCATGATTTCCTGTTTCTGATATATGAGTACTATTCCATTGTGTAAATGTACCATTGAACTTAATTCATCAGCATTTCTGAAAACCCACTTTGATATCTACTTTACTTGTTTTTCACTTTAGTATTTATAATTATATCTGTATAGTCACATATGTTTATATGCATGTGTATCACAAATTATTATATTTTATATTAACATGCATTTTAATATACACATTTATGTTAACATACATTATAACAATATAATTTTATTCTTCTCATTCTAAAAAATGACCTTTCAGATAAGTTAATTAGAAACATTAACTTAGAAATTATTTTTGAAGGATTTATCTCAGTAGTCATCAGAATAACTGAAGTCATAAGGCAGCATCCATTAATCTTCCATCTCTCAATGATTTAGTGAAACACATTGTACCTCTTCTTACTGAAAACACTCATGAGGTAGAAGTTAGGCCTCTTTAGTGAAATTAGTAGGCAGCTCAGATAAGTATATGGCAGCACATAAAGGAAAGCTTGGCATCCCTTTGGTTTGTTGAAATGGACAAAGCCCAGTTGTGACCAGATGGTACGCCCTGTTGAAGTGGTGTGGCTAAGAAACCTCACAAGCCACGCAGATGATGTCTGTTGCCATGAGAAGCAATGGGACTGCTGGACATCGGAAGAAATCTTGTAGATCCTCAAGACAGCCAAGGATTCTGACCTAATGTGATATATAAGCCAGAGAACTCCATGTGGTCGCTCTCTTCCTCCTGCCCTTACCAACTGAGAAGTCAAGATGGGGAAGTGCATAGCAAGGTATGTCATTTACAGAATTTAGACTGTGTTAACCCAAGGCAAAGACATAAAACCTGCTGAGAGAGAGTTCCTTGAAGGCATCTGTTTTGGGGCTCCAGAGCTCCAAAAACAGTGAGTGAGACAAGCGAAGTTCGGAAGTCTCTTGGAAAGGCTTTTGGCCATGGGGTTTGCCCTGGCCCAGGAGACCATAGAGGCGAGTCTCAGCTGTGGAAAAAGCCATCCTCAGTTTGGCCATTGGAACAAACTGACTTTATTAGCTAGTCACAATTTGGTGCTTGAGATAAAGTGGCCTTCTGAATTATCAAAGTTAGGCCCAAACAGACACTAAGCTTTGAAAGGGATTGACTGCCGAGACTGCCGTAAGACCAAGTCATCAGGCATGAACCTAAGCTATGAATACTAATATCCTTTTAAGAAAGTTAAAATAGTGTTACTTAAGTGGTTTTAGATAGGTATTAGAGTGTTCTTAGATATTAGGGTGTTCTTAGATTATAGATTTTAGATTATAGGTTTTAGGTTATAGATTGTAGGTATTTTATAGGTGTTTCTTAAGTATTAATAAATATACATGTTTATAAATAAAAATATTCTGTTACACACTCAGATAGGATGTAGGGTAGACTTTATTCGAAGTTGTCATCATCTTACTTTGAAAGCCAGGCTCATGGAAGAATCCTCATCTGGAAATCTCAAGTTGTGGGGAGTGAAAAAAGGTAACCAGCCTCTCACTGACACAATGTCACACTCAAACTAGGGTGGCAATCATGTTCACAGTTAAGGAACAGAACTAGTCACAAATATCAGAAGATGGTAAAAGAGAGAAGTGAGATGCTGGCAGAAACCTAAAGCAAAATGACCACTTCGAAAATGGTACTCATTTGCTGTTCAACTCCACAGTTGTCATACACCAAATGACATCTTGGACACATGCATTTACTCATCAGTTAGCACCAACCTGGCACTCAGAAACTGCCAAGAAAACAGAACAGTTATGAGTAGAGAACAATATTCCAATAAACAAAAGTAAATGTTACCTGAAGATTGTTCAGCAGGTAAAGGCACCTGTGGCCTTTGCTGAGGACAAGGTTTTAAGTCCAAGAACCTACACCCTGTAGCATGCAAACGTTTGTAACTCCTGCTCCTTTGGATCCCCTCTTCTGGCTTTTGTGAGGACTCACACACACATGTGATCTCACACATATGAAAATAAATTGAATATTAAAAACTTAAGGCTTCTATCTAGTCTGAGGTATTGCTGAGTGAGCAGAAGTATTGTTACTTATGTTGATGATCTGAGTTTAATCCCTGGGACCCACATGAGAGGAGGAAAGAAGTGACTTTCAATATTTATTTGATGCTCAGTAACATACCTTGGTATAAATTCACCTGTAAATGCATGGTATAAATGTGTCCCCCCTGCCACACACACAATCAATCAATTAATTGTTTGATTAATTTTTTAAAAGAGGGAAAAGCTATCAACTTGGTACCCTTGAATTATATGTTTGAGTAGGCTAGAATTTCAGTAGGTACATTCAAAAGAACTTGTCTTAAGCTACATGGTGATTTTATCAACTTCAAATTTTGTGTTTTTTAAGCATGTAAATGGAAACATCTGTCATGATTAGAATGCAGAGTACTTTTTAAATCAGGAATATGTTCATAATACTACATTGATATCATTTCTAGCATTCAGAATGTGAAGCATACCAGTAAACCCAGCTGGGATAGGTTTATAATCTAAATAAAAATCAAAATTGCAATTATAAGAGCAGATGGAAGTGTACAGCTCTGGATAATGTCACTATGTATAAATCCAAGAACAATTAGAAAGCAAAAGATATTGATTGGGGAACATAGAGCCCCACAATTGGACAATCTGGAATACTTGCTCATATTCCCTCAACTTTTCCTATGACTTTCCTGCCAGCATTACATGTAATATCCTTGTCAGTTCACTGACACCCTGTAACTCAGTTGAATACATGAATCAGTAAACAATGAAAACTATGCTGAGGCATGCTGTCACTTACAAAACAAATGCAAGTTGGCTAGGAATACAGAAAGAAGAAAACAGGATATTGAATTATAAGAAGGAATCTGTGAATAATTAGAAATAAGGCCACACACAGAGGATTGCTGGTCAAATAAAGAGAAGGTTGCTATAATTGAGACATTTGAATTATGATGGGTTAGTTCTATATTTTAAGAAAAATACATATAATATGTAAAGGGAAAAGAAATATATTTTATTCAAATATTAGATCCTTTTAAGGTAACTATCCATCCAAACTCCAACATGAAAATGACTAGACATCCACATAAATGGATTTTGAGGTCCAGTCTTGCTGCTGCTATTCTGAGAACAAATAATATTCCTTGAATAATTGAATTACACTGCCTGCTGCTCTTATATCTCATCTCATTTATACAAGTGCTTAATACCCAGAGAAAATATTCAGAGTAACTAATGAATGCTGCAAGCATAAATGAATATTATTACTATGCAGATTGTTTTGGCAATTGCTTAAAGTATTTGGAGAGAGTACCACAGGATCAACAACATGGAGTGATGATGAAAGTTTTGCATTCTAATCATATGTCTGCCTCTAGCTCTATACTTACTTGACTTGCTTCTTCCCTCCATCTCCTGGTTGTATCTTCTGGCTCACTGAATTGAGATTCCTCATTATATACATCTAGAAATATAATATTTATCATCCAAAATTAAAATACACTGCTATCAAAGATTTGAGTCAGAACTCAAATTCTGGTTGTCTTATGAATACCCAGAACCTCTAAATGGCCACCAGGCATCCTACTTTTATTTTAGATCCCTCAGGAGGTACCAAGGAGTAATTAAGATCCTTAGAGAAAAATGATAGCAGGAGACTTTATGATTTTTATAGCACTTACCAACAAGACTTGATGAAGAGTCTTCATGTCCTTAAGAATGTTGACATCAACTTTTAAGAGTACATCAGTAATATCTTTTACACTGTAGTTCATTAGACATGGTATACATTTATACTAGTTACTTTTTGTATTATTATGAGAATACCTGACAAAAGAATCTTAAGGAAGGAAATATTTATTTTAGCTTCATACTTGGAAGATATAGTCTATCATGGTAGAGAAAGCCTTATGGCCGGAGTTTCAAGTAACTTGTTTTGATTGAACTCTTAATCAGAGAGAGAGAGAGAGAGAGACTGAATATATATGTATTTGCAAATGAGTGTGGAAGACAGAGGAGAACTTCAGGTGTCATTCCTCAGGCAACATGTACATTTTATATTTTACTTTAATCAAGTCATTAATCAATTAGTTAATTTTGAGAAAAGGTCTTTACTAGGGCCTGTCAAATAGACTAGACTGGTTAGCAGTGAGCTATTAGCTCCAGAGATCAGCTTGTCTTGAAATCCCCAGTGGTGGAATTACAAAAATATGCCACCAAGCTTTTAAAAGTTGTGGATTCTAAGAATCAAACTCTGGCCCTAATTCTTGTAAGGCAAGCATTTTATCAATTAATCAAATTTTCTATTAATGTTCAATTTTATGAGTATAAAAGCTTACTTAAGATTTCAATGGAAAGATTATGTCACCTCCTTCAGAAAAAAAAACACAATAGAAACAATATTTATTGATTGTTCACTATTTTCCATGTAGAAGGTTACTTTTGCACATATGGACAAGTATGATTATTAGTGTGTGTCAATGATTATGGAATTTGACACATGCCTTGCACTAGTAAAACAGAGAATGACCCAAGTCATCCAGCACAGGTGTTTGTCTCCAGTACATCAATCATTTGACTATAAAATTTGGTGTTCAACATATACTGTCTAGTGATTAGTCAGTAGGATATTGGCCTTTGATAGTGTTGCAAACAAACAGAAGAAGAAGAAGAAGAAGAAGAAGAAGAAGAAGAAGAAGAAGAAGAAGAAGAA
>CAJQZJ010004856.1:7015434-7045639 GCA_907164525.1 Lophiomys imhausi | reverse complement strand
AAGAAGAAGAAGAAGAAGAAGAAGAAGAAGAAGAAGAAGAAGAAGAACAACAACAACAACAACAACAACAACAACAAAAACAAAAACAAAAGTGTAATATGCAGCGATCTCCACCCAATCTAGATAGGGAGGTAAAGGTAATGCCTACATGTGGATGTGCTTCAGATGGACCACAACAAATTGCCAGATGAAAAGTGTAGTAAGTGAATGGCCATTTTGTACAATTTCTCTCTAGGGGACTAAGAAACTCAAACTCATATTCAAAGCAGAGCACACATTTTAATAATAGTTAAAAGCTGATTACTCTTGAGCAGCACCATTTTAATCAGGTACTTCCTTTAACCATCACACCAGACAACACATTAGCATTTCAGTTTATAGGTAAGATATGAATCTAAATCTCCCCAACATAGAAGCATTAAAAGACTAGAAGTAGGAGTTCAGTGGTTTTCATAATAACTCCTTATTTCTTTACAACCCTGTAGGTAGAGACCTTTACACATAAACCATGCACTCACCTAGAACACAGATGAGGCAGGTGTCTAAATGTTGCATGTGCACAAATACAAAAGGATCAAAAGGAATGTGACTATAGATCTCCTCTTTACTTGAATTTGACATGGGTGGCCTTGTCAAAGTCAAGTAAAGTGACAATGCACTATATAAAGTGACAATGCACTATATAAAGTAACAATGAGAAGGAACAGAAAGTTCATAGCCAACCTTTCATGTGACAGATATCAACTGAGAATCAGAAGCTGAAGTGATTTGCATAAGATCACAGAGAGACAGGAGCACATTCACATAAAACCCCAACTTTGAGGGAACCACATTATTTTTATTGGTAAATATTAATTCTTCTGTAAAAAAATGTTTGAACAACATTGATACTTAGATGCACAAAACACAAAGGGTTGTTGCTCTTCTTGAAGCTGTTAAATGAAAAGTATTTGGTGCAGGAGTCATTGGTCTAAGAGACTTAAATATCAGAATTGAATGTCCTTGCTCAAGAGCCTATGTTCAGTCCTTTCAACAGAAGAGTGAGTATTAGAAGCTCAGAACTTTTCCCAATCTGTAAGTTGCCATTTTGTTCTAATGACAGTGGCCTTTGCCTTACAGAAGCTTCTAAGTTTCATGAGGTCCCATTTATTGATTGTTGGTCTTAGATCTGAGTTATTGGTGTTCTGTTCAGGAAGTTGTCACCTGTGCCAATGAGTTCGAGGCTTTTCCCCATTTTTTTCTTCTATTAGACTTAGTGTGTCCAGTTTTATGTTAAGGTCTTTGATCCACTTGGATTTAAGTTTTGTGCAAGGTGATAAGTATGAGTCTAATTTCATTTTTTTTACACCCAGTTAGACCAGAACCATTTGTTGAAAATGCTGTCCTTTTCCCATTTATGGTTTTGGCTTCTTTGTTGAAGATTAAGTGACCATAGGTGTGTGGGTTCATTTCTGGGACCTCAATTCGAATCCATTGATCAACTGTTCTGTTTCTATACCAGTACCATGCTGTTTTTATTACTATTGCTATGTAGTATTACTTGGAATCTGCGATGCTGATACCTCCAGATGTTTTTTTATTGTACAGGATTGATTTAGCTATTCTGGGTGTTTTGTTTGTTTGTTTTGTTATTCCATATGAACTTAAGAATTATTTTTCCAGGTCTGTAAGGATTGTGCTGGTATTTTGATGTGAATTGCATTGAATCTGTATATTGCTTTCCAATCTCACATCTGACAGAGTGCTAATATCCAAAATTTATAAAGAACTCAAGAAATTAAACACCAAGAAACCAAATAATCCAATCAAAAAATGGGAAAAATGGGAAACAGAGCTAAACAGAGAATTCACAAAGGAGGAATCCCTAATGGCTGAGAGACACTTGAAGAAATGCTCAGCATCCTTAATCATCAGAGAAATGCAACTCCAGACAACTCTGAGATTCCATCTCACACATCTCAGAATGGTTAATATCGAAAATTCTAATGGCAGCACATTCTGGTGAGGTTTTGAAGAAAGGGGAACACTCCTCCGTTGCTGGTGGAAATACAAACTTGTACAACCACTATGGACATCAGTCTGGCAATATCTCCAAAAACTTGGAATAGCTCTATCTCAAGACCCAGCCATACTACTTCTGGGTATACATCCAAATGATTCCTCACCAAACCACAAGGACATTTCCTAATATATGTTCACAGCAGCCTCATTTGTAATAGCCAGAAACTGGAAACAACCCAGATGTCCCTCAACTGAGGAATGTAGAAAAACAAACAAACAAACAAAAAAAAAACTGTGGTACATCTACACAATGGAATACTACTCAGCCATCAGAAACAATGAAATTCTGCAATTTGCATCCAAATGGATGGAAATAGAGAAGCTCATCCTGAGTGAGCTAACCCAGACTCAGAAAAATGCACATGGCATCTATTCACTTATAATTGGATTTTAGCCACATAGTACAGGATAACTATTCTACAACCAACACACCAAAAGGAACAGGAACATAGACTTTGTTACCTGTTAATGAGACACTTTGCCCTAGTGGTGCTGCCATGTAGGGCCCCAGTATATGAGGAGGCTCTTAGACCTCATATGATGGCTGAACTGAGGTAGGGGACTTATATTAGGGACACCCCACTCTGGAGGAGTAGGATAGGAGGGAGGGGTGGGAAGGTGGGAGGATGCAACTGGGAGAGATGTAACTTGAAGTATTAAATAGACATTTAAAAAAAAAGAATGTTAAAAAAAGATCAGGAATCTACTTTAGAAAGAGTTTGCTTCATGCCCTATAATCAAATTTATAAAATGTGGGACTGTGTTTTTGAGCCTGGAAACTCTTTATTGGGTGTTGGATTAAACAAATGTTCACCATGGAAAGTTTATACAAAAAGTAAAGAACTGGGCCTCTGGAGAAATAAAGGATAAATCTCTTCATTTTACAAACAAACAAACAAAAGAAGCTCAGAACTTCACATTCCTCATATTAACCAAGTGGCATGTGGTGGGAGGAAGGTGGTATTATTGTCAGTCATTGTGCTGTTTTAGAAGTTCATAGAAGAGAGTTTGTAGATTTGATTCCCTCAGCTTTTGAGAAGATCTTCTTCAGCTACATGAACTAAAGATGTAACATTTCTTTAGAAGACACTGCTGCATTAGGTCTAAATTCAGTATTTACAATGATAAAAAGTTAACAGTAGTGTATATTCTAAAATATGAATGCTAGAATAGGAGTTTACCTGTTTTTTTCTGCCACATAGACATCCAAGAACTATTAATATATTTATGTATTCTTTAATGTTCGGTGAATTAGGAGTTTTAATCTTCTATTGTATATCTAATTTATGGGTCAAATAAGCTAGTCAATTATCTCTGAAAAAAAAATAAGGTTTCTTCATTCCCAAAATTAACATAACAAAATGCATCTCAGAACTGCTGTGAAGAAAATCAGTAACAGTTCTATGAAGTGTTCGTGAGCCTGCCTTTTTCATGGTTAAATAGATTGCTACTTTTGTCAATGAGTAGATATTGAAACATGTTTAATTTTTATTAATATAAACTCAGTTAAATAATTATACAACTTTGTGGATCAGTATGAGCAAATTATGTGAGAATAAGAGTTTATTTTAGTTTCTGGTTTTAGAGGATTCAGTGGAAGTTAAGTCAAGGTGGGTCGCCACACATCATGGTGGTTCAAAAAGCAGGAAGAGACTCTTCCTAACCATTGACTTTTCTTCTTCATCTTTTTTTAATTAAAGGGCTCATTCATTAATTCAAGTTACATCTCCATCAAAATCCCTCCCTCCACATATCCCGGTCCCACCTTCCCACCCTCTACCTCCTCTCTCACCTATCCTACACCTCCAGTGTGAGGTGCTTCCACATATCTGCCCCCCTCAGTAAATCAGACACATGAGGACTAAGAGCTTCCTCTTGCACTGAGGCCTACATGGCAGTTCCACTAGAGTGAAGTGTCCCACCAACAGGCAACAAAGGTCATCTTTCTCTTCCTTTGGTGTGTTGATTTTAGGATAGCTATTCTGTACTCTATGGCTAAAATCCAATTATAATTGAATACATGTCATCTGTATCTTTCTGGGACTGGGTTAGGTCACTCTGGATGAGTTTTTCTAGTTCTATCCATTTGACACCAAATTGCATGTTTTCTTTGTTTCTGATAGCTGAGTAGTATTCCATTGTGTAAATGTACTCAGTTTTTTTTAATCAATTCTTCAGTTAAAGTGCATCTGAGTTGCTTCCAAATTCTAGTTATTATAAATAAGGCTGCTATGAACACAGTTGAGGAGATGTCCTTCTGGTTTGGTGAGGAACCTTTTGGATGTATGCCCACTAGTGGTATTGCTAGATCTTGAGGTAGAGCTATTCCAAGTTTTCTAAGGTATTGCCAGACAGATTTCAATAGTGGTTGTACAAGTCGGTACTCCTACCAGCAATGGAGGAGTGTTACTCTTTCTCCACAACCTCACGAGCATGTGCTGTCATTTGAGATTTTGAACTTAGTCATTCTGACAGGTGTGAGATGAAATCTGAGTCATCTTGAGTTTTGTTTCTCTGATGCTTATGGAAGTTGAGCATTTTTTAAAGTATCTCTTGGCCATTAGAGATTCCTCCTTTGTGAATTCTGGGTATAGCCCTGTACCCCATTTTTTTATTGGATTATGTGGTTTCTTGGTATTTAATTTATTGAGTTCTTGCCTTGAACTTATTGCCACAGGTGAAAACTTCCTAAATAAAACACCAACAGCTCAAGCTCTAAAACAAACAATCAGTAAATGGGACCTTATAAAACGGAAAAGCTTCTGTAAGGCAAAGGACACTGTTATTAGAATAAAACAGCAGCCTACTGACTAGGAAAAGATCTTCACCAACCCCACATCTGATAGAGGCCTTTTCTTCTTTTATTTTGCATACCTGGCTTTTTCCTTATTCTTTCCTGGTTCCTGTGGAATGATAGTTCTTGCATTCAGAATGGGTCCTCTGTGTGTTAACACCCTCTCAGATGTTTTTAAATAAGATTTATAACAAAAAATATGAAGAAGGAAATGAGTAAAATGATATAAACTGTCGTCTATTTCTTTCAATGGTAAGTTCTTATGTCTCTAGTAATGTTATTTGGCTCCTTAGAATTCTCTCCTTCTGTCTTCTAAGTTCAAAACCATTGTTGTGTCCAGTGGTGCATTGCCCCTGAAGTTTGATTTATATTTATGATCATGGTTGTTATTTTTGTTAGCAATGTCATTTTTCAAAATCCTTGGGAAAAAAACAGAAAAGCAAGTAACTTAGAGTTGTATATCTATTCAGTCTTTGCACATGTTGACTTACACATAAGTCAGTAAAAATGACACTTAATAAAACAAAATGAAATAGTTAAAAGCATTAAGATAAATATAATCCTGGACTGAACCTGGAGAGAGTTCTTTTCCAGAGTTCATAATTCAGTTTTATAAAAGAGGTTAAATGTAAGAGCCAGTTAATAAAAATCCTATTTCAATGCTGCCACTTCAATTTCATTTTGATCATGTTTAAAAAAAATAATGAAAACTCCTGTTTGTTAAGAATTGTTAAGAATGTCCATTACTTCAATATATGTGTAAATTGAATGTTGCCAGATATAAAAGAAAAAAAAAATGTCCACAGAAGAGGTTTCAAGAAGTGAATAATTTGCATTGGTACATTTCAGGGAAAGTTGGTTTAAACAAAATATTAATGTGACAAGCCTCTATGAGCTTGGAGGAAGAGTAGCATATTAATGCACTGATCTTGTTTCACTGAGGGAATATGACACTGTGGACAGCTCAGGAGATTGGCTGCAACACACAGAAGGAATGAAAGGCAATCAATCGCTAAAGCCGCCCTGTGCTGCTCCATGATGTTCTGTCCTCACAGACATTAATGAGTCACTAGCTATTTTCACATGCTTGTCATAACCTTTGTGTCACCATTTCAGTGAGGAGAAAATAAAAGACATGGAACTTGAGGGAGAGAAAGTTAAAACAGGCCTGTCAAGGGCTGGCAGCCCAATGTGATCTGTCTCCAGCTCTACCCACTTTTCCCTGAGAGGCC
The DNA here is from genome assembly GCA_907164525.1 of Lophiomys imhausi. Classification (NCBI taxonomy): domain Eukaryota; kingdom Metazoa; phylum Chordata; class Mammalia; order Rodentia; family Muridae; genus Lophiomys; species Lophiomys imhausi. The sequence goes on along the minus strand of CAJQZJ010004856.1, from coordinate 7,039,552 downwards.
CTTGTCAATCTCACTTGGCTAAAGTTTTTAAACACAAGTACCTAATTTACAAAATGTCTGAACACAATCAAGTTGTCACCACCCCATCCTGTGGGCACTCAGATTTTCCAGTAATGATGCTAATTTACGGAGCCAAGTGTAAAACGCTGTGCTTTCATTAGGTGCTACAAAACAAGCATCTCTGTCTTTTAAAGTGGTAAATATAAGACATCTTTAAAATTATCTCCAAATTCATATGACAATGAAAGTCACACCTCTTCTTATGGAATGCATATACATGTGAGACTGTCATATTCTGGTAGTTCTGGCTAACCCCAGACTCTTCATTCAAAATGAATGATGAATAAAAGTTATCAATATTTAAAAGTATGATGATCTATCTGGGCATGAGATATTTCAATTGAATTATTTTTGCTAGGAAAGCCTAGCAAAAGTCTTTCTCTGTTCAAATGTTAACATGTAGAAATAATAAAGACAAAGATAAAGAAAGAATATGTCATATATTCTTGCATTGCCATTATTATTTGGCTCTATCTTTGGAGATGAGTAGATAAAGCTAAATTAAAGTCCATGTGACTAGAGCCATACTAAAGCACATAATATAAGCTTCATGATTTTGAGTAAAAGTTTATTCAGAGTGTAGAAGAAAAACAAATATAAATTCTGAAACACTGTTGTGTCTGCCTCCCTGCTTTCTCTTGAGCTCTGTAAATCTCTGAGCAGAGAGAATATAATCATTAAATCTTGTCAGCTCAGTAATGTTAAAATATGTTCACAATTTGTAAGATAATGTAACCTATATTCAAATATTTTCCTCAGAAAAGGGAAATGTGCAATTAGTTTGAAAAAAATTTCTACTTCCCTTAATCGCTAATTATAGCCTTTTCCTATAACCTCAAAGATTTTTCCTATCCTTATTTTGACAGAGAATAAACTATTCAAACTGTGTGTGCATAGATTTAAAAATCCATATGTCCACACATTCATATAAGAATTTGCTCTTATGTATTTGTATTTTAATGTTTAGAAAATCTAAAGATTCTGAAGAAGTTACAGGAAGAATCTGTGGTCTTGTTTGAATCCCAGCTGATGTGACCAACAGTCCCCACAGAGATCTGTTGATGAGATACTCCTCTAGACCTTCATACTTCTGATTTCTCCCCATCTGCTTGCTTGAAGCAAACTTTATCAACCTCAAGAAAGAGAAGTTGTGGATATGAACTGATATTCCTTTTTAAATATTTATTTATTTCTTCAAGTTACGTCTCAATCATAGTCCTCTCCTTCCTTCCCCTCCTGGTCCTACCCTCCTACCCTCTTCCCCTTCACCCTGTTATCTACTTCTTTTTTTTTTAATTTTTTCCTTTATTTTTTTATTTCTTCAAGTTACATCTCAATCGCAGTCCCCTCCCTATTCCCCCTCCAGTCCCACCCTCCCACTCTCAACCCCCCATCCTCTTCCCTTTTTTTTTTCTTTTAAGTTTAAGGTATATCTTATTTCCCCCTACAGTTTCTCCTTTCAGTCCAACAAATGGCTCTTTCTCTTATAATAATAAATACAATACAGTACAACAGAGGTAATTAGGCCACAGTTATGAGGGTTATATGGCTTAACGTACATTCCCAATGACCAGTCCATATGTATTTGGTACCTGACTTTAACATTCTACTATCTAACCATCTCCATGAGTTTAAAGTTCTATATCTGACTCAACATTCATACTAATTACAACACAATTTTTGAAGTATCTTCTTAGATATATAACACTCTCTTGACTCCTAAACAACTCAAAATTTAATTATGAGACTTTATCTATCTGTTCTTCAATCACCTCAGAGACCTGAGAGGGATAAATATATCTGATTTTATAGGAAGTACAGGGTCTGCAGCTTCCCAAACTAAGAAATGATATACCAGTGGCTGCCTGGACAGTTCCCATTTTCTCTCCATACATTACAGCATCGCTCTTCAGTCATTTGGCCCCATTTCTCTGGCAGACATTGATTGTAGAGCAGGGGTTATGAAGGACTTACCTACTCTGTCTTGGCAGAGCTAGGCTGTCGACTTACCTGCTTCCAGGTTTTGTCCTTTTTGGACAGCATTCTGTCTACAGTTGGAGCAAGGGGCTTTTCCTACCAAGAGACAGGATTGCGATTAATTCAATCATCTCCCACTGGAGATTCTTCGATGCTCATCTTCTACTTGGAGGAGAATAGGGGGTGCTGTCAGTAGTTGATATGTCTTGATATAAAAAAAATCTAAAGTTAAAAAAACGTCTTTGAATGCCATATTCTGCAGATCTCTTGAGGTTTTTGAAGAGGCCCTATCTATCTCATATATTAGGGTAAGCAGATGTTGTTTGTCTCTTAGCAGCTTTATTTCTGATTAGCTACAAAATAACTATAATAGGCTGTCATAGTACCTAACAGAATGACCAGCTTGCATGACTATTAGTTTGCATTTCTTAATTATCCTAAACAGTTCATGACAGTTAGTAGTAAAAGGCCGAAACATCACACTTCATTTTTTTTCTTTACCTCCTAACCCTTCCATCCCATTTCTCTGGGGTGGGGTGTCCTTATATAACAGTCCCTCATCTCAGTTGAGAGGTCGTATGAGGGCCAAGAGCCTCTTCATTCATTGGGGATCTATGAAGCAGTACCATCAGTGAAAAGTGTCTCGTTGCCTGGGAGAGAGAACTACTAAACAAACAAATCAATAAGCATACAACAGATGAAAGAGAATAAAAAATAGAAAAAAATATAACTAATATATAAAAAATAAATAAAAATTAAAAATAAGAAGTCTATGTCCAAGTTCCCTTTGGTGTGTTAGTTGTAGTATTGATACCTTCTACTATATAGCTAAAATCCTACTATAAGTGAATAGATGCCATATGTGTCCTTCTGAGTCTGGGTTAGTTCACTCAGGATGAGCTTTTCTAGTTCCATCCATTTGGCTGCAAATTGCATAATTTCATTGTTTCTGATAGCTGAAAAATATTCCATTGTGTAGATGTACCACAGTTTTTGTAATAGCTAGAAACTGGAAACAACCCAGATGTCCCTCAATCTTTTTTTTAAATTTAAGGTATATCTTTTTCCCCAAAAAAGCTCCCCCTTTTCGCCCAGTAAACAGCTCTTTTTCTTATAACAATAAATAAGAACATTTAGGCTACAATTATGAAAATTATAAGGTATAACATACATTTCCAATATCCAGTCCATACATATTTGGCAAGTGATATTAATATTCTATTATATATCTCAGTGAATTTAAAATTCTATGTCTAACTCAGTTTCCATCCTTACTTGCCTTTAAAGGCTATTCTAGGTCTAGGAAGATGTCTTTAAGATGGTGTTCTTGAATTGCAGCCTGCCTTTTGTAAGTAGCTTTTAAACTTAAATCTTTCCAAATACTATGTGCCTGTCTCTGCATTCTAAATTTTGGGATCAAAGACATGTGGTTTCCAACTGATGGGATTAAAGATGTGCTCCTCCACCCCTGGATCAAAGTTTTTCTCTGTTTAGAGCTTGTTTTGTATCAGGTGGCCTTGAGCTCTGAGATCTGCCTGTTTCTGTCTCTAGTGTGTTGGGATTAAGGGTGTATTCTTCCCCAATGATGTGACTAAGGGTGTGCACCATCACCACCCTGTTTCTTGTAACTCTAGAATTTATAAGACAACTAACTCTATAGTGATCCTCCTGTCTCTGCTGGAGGTAAAGGCATGGGCTAACACCATGCATTATTTTACCTTAGCTCTAAGTTTTTTCAACTCTTGGAGGTTTGTAAAACCAGGTTGAACAGCTGTCACCTTTAATTTATTTACAGTGTTTTAAACCTGTTACCTGCTTTTTAATGCCAAACCATGGAAATAGCCTATACCTCTACAAAAAAAAAACAAAAAACAAAAAAAAACTTTTAAGCTGCTATCAAGTTTGTGTAATCTCTGTAGCCGCCTGCAGTCTAACATTCTAATCTGAAATTAAGGCCATTCTCTTTTCATGCCAGTAAGGTAAATTATAGTTTGAAAATTTTATATTGTATTTTTATTATATTTTTAAGCTTATTAATTCTTTTCTTAAAATAGTATTATTTATTTCTAGAACATAGTTTCCTCCCTCCTTCCCTCTTGGCCCCTCCCTTCATCTCTCCTTCCCTCCCTCTCTCCTTCCCTCCCTCCCTCCCTTCCTCCCTCCCTCCCTCCTTCTTCCTCTACTTGGTACTCTCCTTCTCCTCAGATGAGGTGGGTCCTCACATATCATACTCCCTCAGATCTTGCGTCATGTGAGGCCCAAGAGCTTACACTTGTACTGGAGCTTGATAAGGCACACCATCTAGGGTGTGGGGTTCCACTAACCTGCAGCAGATTCCATGACTCACTGGTGGGTAGAATTTTTCCTAGGATAGATATGCTAGGTTCCTGTCTATTTGGGTGTGTGGGTTATATGGTATTGACCCTAGTATATTAATGTAAAATTAAGTTTGTATTGGGCTACATCGGTACTGATCTTTGTATATTGATACAAAATTAAGATTATATTTGGCCACATTGGTATTGATCTTTGTATATTGATACAAAATTAAGGGTAACGCTTCTTAAAGGTATTGTTTCTGGTAATACTTAAAAATGAAATGTCAAGTTTTGACCTCTCACTAACAACCGACATAAACTGTTTAGGATAATTAAGAAACGGAAATTAATAGTCATGAAAACGTGTCATTTTGTTAGTTACTATGACAGTCTATCACAGTTATTTTCTAAGCTACTCGGAAATCAAGTTGCTAAGAGACAAGCAATATTTGCTTATCTAAATATAAGAGATAGATAGGGCATCTTCAAAAACCTCAAGAGATCTGCAGAATATGACATGCAAAGATGTTTTCTTAACTTAAGATTTTTTGATATCGAGACATGTCAGCTCCTGACAGCACCCCCTATATTACTCCAAGTAGAAGATGAGCATCGAAGAATCTCCAGTGGGAGATGATTGAATTGGTGGTAAGCCATTCTCTTGGCAAGAAAAACCACTTGCTTCAACTGTAGACAGACTTCTGTCCAAAAAGGACAAAACTTGGAAGCAGGTAAGTCGACAGCCTAGCTCTGCCAAGACAGGGTAGGTAAGTCCTTCATAATTCCTGCTCTACAACCAATGTCTGTCAGAGAAATGGGGCCAAATGGCTGAAGACTGATGCTGTAATGTATGGAGAGAAAATGGGAACTGTCCAGGCAGCCACTGGTATGTCATTTTTTAGTTTTGGAAGCTGCAGGCCCTGTACTTCCTATATAATCAGATATATTTATCCCTCTCAGGTCTCTGAGGTGGTTGAAGAATAGATAGCTAGAGTCTCATAGTTAAATTTTGAGTTGTTTAGGAATCAAGAGGGTGTTCTGGATCTAAGAAGATATTTTTAAAATTATGAGGCAAGTTAGTATGAAAGCTGAGTTAGATATAGAACTTTAAACTCATGGAGATGGTTAGATAGTAGAATGTTAAAGTCAGGTGCCAAATACATATGGACTGGACATTGGGAATGTATGCTAAGCCATATAACTCTTATAATCGTGGCCTATTTATTTCTGTTGTTTTGTATTGTATTTATAGTTATAAGAAAAAGAACCATTATTTGGACTGAAAGGGAGAGCTGTTGGGGGGAAAAATAAATACCTTAAACTAAAAAAAAAAAAAGAAGAAGAAGGGAAGAGGATGGTGGGGCTGAGGGGGAGGAGGGTGGAAGGGTGGGACTGGAGGGGCGAGTAGGGAGGGGATTGTGATTGAGATGTAACTTGAAGAAATAAAAAATAAATTATTAAAAAAAAAGAAACAGTTAAAAAAAAAAAAGATGGTGTTCTTTTAAGTGATCCACAAAGAGCCTCTCCGTGGTTACTGATTAATTCCCATTAGTGAGAAATCAGTTCTGCACAAATAAAAAGGGAAAGCAGAGATATGTTAGTTCCTAAAAAGACTGCCACAAAGACAATACTTGTGTCAATTGACAGACATAAGGGTGGTATACTTCCACAGTACTCAGCCAATGAAAATGAATCCATAAAGGATTCATACACAGATGTATATGGGTTAAGTCATAATTTTCCCCAAATCAAAGAATTTTCAGTTTAATAAGTTTACCATGTGCATGTTGTTTAAATGTAGACATGTGGAACAATGACTACATTGACTCACTTCACACTCAACTCACATTTCTAAGTAGAAGACTAAAACTCTATTTTCTAACAATTTTCAATATTCAACACAGAATACAATAAATCTCTTGAACTTAGTAATTGTAGCTAACTGAATTCTTTAGCCCTGTGGACACACCTCTAGCTTCCCATGTCCATTGTTCTATGACACCTACCATTGTCCATTCCACTTTTGACATTAACAGTTATTTTCCACCATGTTGGATATCTTTCTGTGTGTTACTTATTTATTTATTCATTTATTTATTTATTAGGTCTATTTATTACTTCAGGGTACATCTCCATCATAGTACCCTCTTTCCACCCCTCCCAGTACCACTCTCCCACCCTCTATCCCATATCCCTTCCAAACTACTCCTCTGAAGTAGAGTGTCCCTACATATTAGTCCCCCGCCCCAATTCAGCAGTCATGAGAGCCAAGAGCCTCCTCATACACTGGGGTCCTACAAAGCAGCACCACTAGGGCAAAGTGTCTCATAGACAGATAAAAAAGTCTATGTTCCTGTTCTCTTTGGTGCATTGGCTGTAGCATAGTTATGCTCTACTATATGGCTAAAATCCAATTATAAGTGAATAGATGCCATGTATCCTTCTGAGCCTGGATTAGCTCACTCACAATGAACTTCTCTAGTTTCATCCATTTGGCCACAAATTGTATGATTTCATTGTTTCTGATGGTTGAGTAGTATTCCATTGTGTAGATGTGTCACAGTTTTTTGTTTGTTTGTTTGTTTTATCTATTCCTTGGTTGAGGGACATCCGGGCTGTTTCCAGTTTCTAGCTATTACAAATAAGGCTGATATGAACATAGATGAGGAAACTTGCTTGTGATTTGGTAAGGAATAATTTGGATGTATACCCAAAAGTGGTATGGCAAACAACACCCTTGACAATAGCTACAAACAATATAAAATACCTGGGGGATAACTCTAACCAACCAAATGAAAGACCTTTATGACAAGAACTTCAAGTCCTTGAAGAAAGAAATCGAAGAGGACATCATAAGATGGAAAGATCGCCCATGCTCTTAGATAGGTAGGAGCAACATAATAAAAATGTCAATCCTGCCAAAAGCAATATACAGATTCAATGAAATTCCTATCAAAATACCACCACAATTCTTTATAGACCTGGAAAAAGTATTTCTCAACTTCCTATGGGATAAAAAAAAAAAAAAACAGAATCGTTAAATCAATCCTGTACAATAAAAAAACATCTGGAGGCATCACCATCCCAGATTTCAAGCTGTACTACAGAGCAATAGTAATAAAAACAGCATGGTACTGGTATAGTAACCAGGCCAGTAGATCAATGGAAGCGAATTGAAGACCCAGAAATGAACCCACACACCTATGGTCACTTAATTTTTGACAAAGAAGCCAAAACCGTACAATGGAACAAGGACAGCATCTTCAACAAATGGGTGCTGGTCCAACTAGATGTTGACATGTGAAGGAATGCATATAGAGCCATATTTACAAAGAACTCAAGACATTAAATGCAAAGAAACCAAATAATCCAATCAAAAAATGGGAACAGAGCTAAACAGAGAATTCACAAAGGAGGAATCCCCAATGGCTGAGAGACACTTGAAGAAATGCTCAGCATCCTTATCAGAGAAATACAACTCAAGACAACTCTGAGATTCCATCTCACACCTGTCAGAATGGCTAAGATCAAAAGCTCAAATGACAGCACATGCTGGCCAGGTTGCGGAGAAAGGGGAACACTCCTCCATTGCTGGTGGGAGTGCAAGCTTGTACAACCACTATGGAAATCAGGGTGGCAATATCTTAGAAAACTTGGAATAGCTCTACCTCAAGACCCAGCCATACTACTTCTGGGTATACATCCAAATGATTCCTCACCAAACCACAAGGACATTTCCTCATCTCTGTTCCCAGCAGCCTTATTTTTAATTGCTAGAAACTGGAAACCAGATCTCCCTTAACTGAGAAATGGATTAAAAAAAAACTGTTGTACATTTACACAATGGAATATTACTCAACTATCAGAAACAATGAAATCATGCAATTTGCAGCCAGTTGGATGGAACTAGAGAAGCTCATCCTGAGTGAGCTAACCCAGACTCAGAAAGATGCACATGGCATCTATTCACTTATAATAGGATTTTAGCCATATAGTATGGGATAATTATACTATAGCTAATACACCAAAGGGAACAGGAACATAGACTTTGTTGTAGAAAAACCTGAATATGGCTAATTAAACTATTTACCCAGTGTTTATATTATCTTTAATTCGTCGGCAGTGTTAATCCTTAACCCGTTGTTATAAATGAATACACACAGACACCAGATGGATTTTAACAAGCCTAGGCCTGGATTTTGCAATCCTAGCCCATTAAAGCTAGCTCATAATTCTTTCACCCGAATTTGATCCCATATATGCATATGACCCTTTGGACTTTTATTTTCCATACCAAGCTGATGTTGCAGGCAACATGGAAGGATCTTCTTTAATCTACCCCATTGCATGTCTTCCTTGTTTACTCCTGGCTTCTTCTTCTGCAACCTTCCTCTTCCCAGGATGCTCTGTCTCTCTCTATAAAAGTCCTAGTCCCATCTATCTCTGTCTTTGACCAATCTCCAGGCCTCAGCATTTATTTAACCAATCAGAGTCAATTAATTAACAGACAGCAAACAGGACCAATTAACATTTATAATGCTTAACACCATCCCATCACTTTGCTACCTCTCAATGAGACACTTTGCCCCAGTGGTGCTGTCTTGTAGGCCCCCAGTGTATGAAGAGGTTCTTGGCCATCATATGACTGCTGAACTAGGGTTGGGGGACTGATAGTTACGGGCACTCCACTCTGGAGGAGTAGGATGGAAGGGATACAGAGTAGAAGGTGGTAGGGCAAGACTGGGAGGGGTTCAAAGAGGGTAATGTGATGGAGATGTAACCTGAAGTAATAAATAAACATAAAAAAGAAATTAAATGCCAAGAAACAAATAATCCAGTCAAAAAATGGGGAACAGAGCTAAACACAGAATTCACAAAGGAGGAATCCCTGAGAGACACTTGAAGAAATGCTCAGCATCCTTAATCATCAGAGAAATGCAACTCAATATGACTCTGAGATTCTATCTCACAACTGTCAGAATGGCTAATATTAAAAATTCTAATGGCAACGAATGCTGGTGAGGTTTTGAAGAAAGGGGAACACTCCTCCATTGCTGGTGGGAGTGCAAACTTGTACAACCACTAATGCAATCAGTCTGGAGATATCTTAGAAAACTTGCAATAGCTCTACCTCAAGACTCATTTATTTAATATAACAACCTCCAGGTTCATTCACCTTGCCACAACCAGCAACCCTACCTTTGGTTTTATTATTGAATAGCATCCCGTTGTATGTGTACACCATTTTTTGTCCTCTGTCCCTCCATCGGTTGAAGTTGTTTGTCATGTTGCCATGAAAACTGGAGAGCAGATAGGTGAAATCATGTAATTTGCAGCCAAATGGATGGAACTAGAGAAGCTCATCGTTAGTGATCTTCTCATAGTCAATGTGATGGCTTCATTTTCTTTGGCTTTATACCCCATCCATAACACAATATATCTTAAATAACCAACTTAAAATATTGTCTCATGGATACATAGGTTTGAGTCAGGCATCATTTGTTTCAGGCATCTGTGACTTTTGATGATGCTGTATCTCATGATTGGAACATGCTTCAAATGCAACTGTTCACCTCATGACACCTGGAAGTAAAAGAGAGAAACAGAAGCGAGAGTAGAAGAATCCAACATTCTTGTCAAGGCCATGCTTCCCTGAATGTAGCTTCTTCCATGAGTCTAAGTTACTAAAAATCCACTGCCTCGTAATGCCACCAGTCAGAGAAAAGACTTGAATTAGTGAGTTTTGCGGGAACACTGAATATCCAAACTATGACAACTTTAGGGTGAGAGTGACCAGTTAGAGTAACTACATTGTTATTTTGCAAAGTAACCTTACACATACATTTTTATTATACATACATGTATGGTTTTATTATAATGCAATATTATAGATACACACACTCACATATATAGTCTTAAAAACAGACACACACTCACACACACATATGCATGCATGTATTCTTACAACTACTACTTATCACCCCTTACCTATAATCATTGAAAAATTTTCTACTCCTATTATACATGATTTTGATGTGGTATATAAAATAGAATTTTAACTTTCTTTACATCTGGATAGAATTCTATTGTGTATGTAAACCATATCAAAATTGTTTACCTTTAGCTCCTAGGTCCATAAGAACAAAACATTAACTCTCACTTAACTCAGAAATGTCAATTTCTCTACTGAGAAGAATAGACTTTCCAGATAGACAACCTGTCATAAAACCAAATGTAATATGAATGTGTTAAGTATTTTATCATGATTTTGCAAATAATGGAGTAGTAGGGGAAAGGCTATCCATGAAGTATTAATTATCACTTTATTGCCTAGATAGGAACACAATGTGTATAGTATAAATTAAGTCTCAGGTATCAAAAGCCCAAGTAGACTTTAGTAATGAGGAAATGAGAGATGAACTTTAAGAAGTGAGTAAAGACAACTTTTAACAAGGACTTACTGTCCTTGTTAAGCACCAGGAACTCTTTAAACTGATTGTAGAAAACTGTTGAAAGGTTATAGGTAAAGTAAAGCTGTAATAAGTAGTATTTGTAAGATGTTTCTCAAAATAGATCAAGGAATCCTGAGAGAAAGTCTGAACTACAGAACTTAGGCAAGGACTCTGTCTCCAGTTCAGATGCACTCTGCCAAAAACTGAAATGGAAATACAAAAAACTTTGAAGAGTGGACAAGATTTGAATCAATAAAACATGATGAATAAATAACCAATAAATATTATAGAAACATCATTTGATAAAAGCAATAAAAGGAAGAACGATGAAAGTGAAGGGGGAGGAAGAAAGGGAAAGAGGAGTGGCAGAGGAAGGAAGAGAGGGAGGGAGGAAAGGAGAGAGAAAAAATAAGGGTGAGGTATACTTTTCTTTTTTTAATAGTTTATTTTTAATTTCTTCAAGTTACATCTCAATCACAATCCCCTCCCTACTCCCCCCTCCAGTCCCACCCTTCCACCCTCCTCCCCCTCAGCCCCACCATCCTCTTCCCTTTTTTTTTTTTTTTTTTTTTAGTTCAAGGTATTGCTTTTTCCCCCCAATAGCCCTCCCTTTCAGTCCAACAAATGGTTCTTTTTCTTATAACTATAAATACAATACAAAACAACAGAAATAAATAGGCCACAATTATGTGAGTTATATGGCTTAGCATACATTCCCAATGTCCAGTCCAAATGTATTTGGCACCTGACTTTAACATTCTACTATCTAACCATCTCCATGAGTTTAAAGTTCTATATCTAACTCAGCTTTCATACTAACTTGCCTCACAATTTTAAAAATATCTTCTTAGATCCAGAACACCCTCTTGATTCCTAAACAACTCAAAATTTAACTATGAGACTCTAGCTATCTATTCTTCAACCACCTCAGAGACCTGAGAGGGATAAATATATCTGATTATATAGGAAGTGCAGGGCCCGCAGCTTCCAAAACTAAGAAATGACATACCAGTGGCTGCCTGGACAGTTCCCATTTTCTCTCCATACATTACAGCATCAATCTTCAGCCGTTTGGCCCCATTTCTCTGACAGACATTGATTGTAGAGCAGGAATTATGAAGGACTTACCCCTGTCTTGGCAGAGCTAGGCTGTTGACTTATCTGCTTCCAAGTTTTGTCCTTTTCGGACAGCAGTCTGTCTACAGTTGAAGCAAGGGGTTTTTCTTGTCAAGAGAAAGGCTTACCACCAATTCAATCATCTCCCACTGGAGATTTTTTGAGGTATACTTTTCTAGATAGGTGTATTTTATCATAATTTAATGAAATTTCAGAAGGCAGAGAAGGGCCTACTCGGATTATGGGAAAGGGGCTTATGAAAACTTTAGTTTTCATTTCTCTCAGAAAACAACAAAGTGGGCTGACCTAATAAGAATTGGTGGTCCTAGAAAGCTCTAGATGGAGAAAGAAACTCACACTTCCTGTAGCATCTAATTTCTGAACTGATAAGAGTGTGTAATTATTTAGGGAGAATACTGATGGAAAACAAATAAAAAACAACATATCCTATTATCCAGATATTAGATGATGATACAAAATGCAACTCCATATTGTATGTTAATATTTTCTTAACTAAAATGAAACTTTTTTCTTTGCACTGGGTAGCCTAGAAATCATCAAGAAAATTTAGATAAAAATTCCACAGTTTCAAATTTTATTAGAAATACTATTGAACAAATATTTTCATCAACACAGATATAAAATATAAATAAATAAATTCAGTAACTCTCAAGAAACTTGTATAAAAGAAAAGCAGAAAAAGTAAATGCAGACACTACAATGTCCAGGGATTTCATTTGATGTTTGAAATTAGGTTCTGTAAATAAAGAGCATTATTGTCTCATAATCCAAGGAGAATATAAAAGGAAGGACTCTGCAACATAATGTCTGCCCCAAAGCATTTAAAAATGAAGGGAAAAGTCATGGGCCCTAAGGCTCAAGGAAATATATTAAAAACCCTCATCAAAAAATAATCCTCTGTCTCTTTTTGACACCCCCACAAAGGAACAAAAACATGATAGCCTAAATCATATTAAGACAAAAAATGTATATATTTAACTGAATATTCAAAGATGCAGAATGTCCTTGAAATGTTGAAGTTCTTTGAAAATCCATTTTATACAAATAATGACATCTAATATAAGAATTGAGAACTAATCTCCATCTTTGTCTCTTTGTCTCTCTGTCTCTCTGTGTGTCTTTCTCTTTGTCTCTCTGTCTGTCTCCATTTCCTACCACCAATGTTAGAGGTTAAATCCAATCACACTCTTTGAAATCTGTCTACCATAGAGCTTCATTTTTAACATTAAGATTCTTGAGGGAGAGTATCATTGTGTAACCCAGGCTCTCCTCAGAAGTTCAATCCTCCTGTCTCATATTTCAGGGTTCACTGACAGCCCTGTACCCCACACCCACATGAATAAAGTTTCTATAAAGTTGGTGGTTGTATTAGATTTTAATTTTCATAAAATTTACAAATAGAGGCTGGAGAGATGGCTCAGCAGTTAAGAGCACTGGCTGTTCTTCCCAGCACCATATGGCAGTTCACAGCTGTCTGAAATGGCTGGGCATGGTGGCACATGCCTTTAATCCCAACACTAGCACTCAGAAGACAGAAACAGATTGATCTCTATGAGTTCAAGGCCAGCCTGGTCTACAAAGTGAGTCCAGGACAGCCAAGTATACACAGTCTTGAACAACAAAAAAATTTACAAATAAAACTGGATCCATCTTCTTAGCAGATGAGTTTTTAAAGCAATCATTAATTTTTAAATAAATTTCCCTCACTTGATTCCAAATTGCTCATGGGAGTATAGTTCCTTAAAGTACACCTTTAACTTTCTCACATTAGTTGTCACAGACTTTTTAAGTATTCTGGAATATTTTTGCTATGATTTCACACTCAATATCTAACTCTCCATACCTGATAAGTAGCCTTGCAAAGTTATAAGCAACTTGTGACAAGTGTCTGAAGTAAATGCAAACACAAACAAAATTAGCTTTCATTTCTCAGAGCCATTAAATTGTAGATGTGAACAATATAAATTACTTCTTGTCATCTTTTTACATCGGAGCAGAAGAAAGATTCCTTTGTAATGTGAAAAGAAGTGCTGAGATGCGACCTCTTTATGTTCAAGTTGTAGGTTTGTTCAATTTCATGTTCACATTTCTGCATTTTCTGATGGTCTTTCATTCCAAAATGGGATTCCTTTGATAGCCAGGCATCTTATATCTTATTTCTCCAGGCTATGATCTCTATTTTCACTGCTTCTCTTTGAAAAATTAGAAATTCTGTTTTTTATAGTGTTAAGTAGAGCCTTTAAAATATATATTCTTATGACATGATCAAAAGACAAAATAAAAACAAAAACAAACAAACCGAAACCAAAACCGAAAAACCAAGTACACAGCTGGAAAAACTGAGAGGAGTTTGTACTTGCAGTGACTGCAAACAGCGGCAGAGCTTCCGTAACTACAATGCTGCTTTTACTATAAGATATGACTCTACTAGTTTTGGGCTCCAGCCAGATCTCTTCTCATAGTTTAAAAAGGAGTTACCATGACAAAATTCAACTTAAATCACATCATGATCTGTATTAGGGACACAGAAGAACTCTTTCTGCAAAAGAGTGACAATAAGAATCTGATGTATAATCCTACAGCAGTGAAACTTGGAGTTAAACAGCTCAAGTGACTTAGCACTGTGCTCGAGTTGTTTGGGCAAAGATGTGATACAGAGGACAAATTCCATTACAATAACTATCCTGTCTGTACATCTGCATAATCAAAAAAAAGGAATGTGTTTAGCTATGTGCTTTTATATGGAGAATTTCAGACCTGTATTTAGAATCAAAGCAACTATCTTCTCAAAACCATAATGCAATTTATGGTGGCTCCTAGATCCATAACGATCACAGGTTTTTCCATCTTTCATATTCCTTTGTTTTATTTCTAAAAATAGACCTAGGTTACAGAATAAGGCTATCTCTCAATTTTAATAATCTTAAATAACTTTATGAAAGTTGATTATCATCAATATAGATGATTAAACTAGTCATCTGTTATTCTTTTTTTGGTTTCTATGTGTTTATTCTAAGGAAGAAATTATTGAGTTACAGAAAGGTGTTTTTGAAGTTGTGTTCTTCTTAGCTTGGTTTGTAGAAGGGCAACATGGATGATTTGAACTCCTAGGAGCAGGGGATTGATGTCAGTGATGGATCTGTAAAAATTACTTTAAGGAGTATTTTTTATTGGACAGGGAAATATCCATAATATGGTTTTTAGAACAAAACATTTGACAAAAACACATGGTTTGGTCATCAAGATAGCTCATCAGACTTGGTTCCTGGCATCAGCACAGACCACAAACCGGGCTCCCAGTTGCAGCAGGGCCATAGACCCAGGCAAGGTCTTGCTATGCTGCTGGGATCACGGACATCAACATGGCTTTGGCTGCAGCATAGACCACGGACATCTGCCCAGTCTTTGGTGGCAACACGGACTACAGATAATAACACAGACCTATCCAGTGAGACCATGGACTCAGTGTCATCAGGGGTCTGGACATCAATATGACCTTATGAGGCAGCATAGGCCACTCAGATCAGTATGCCCCCAGAAGCAGCAAAACACATGGACACCAACATGGCTTCAGGCTGTAGCACGACCATCCCAGTCATCTGAGTAGCCTTTGGGGGTAGCACTGGCAGAGGACAACTGTTAAGAGCTAATCTTCTCCTTCTTCTGTCTGTTTAAGGGATGGCACTCAGGCCGTCAGACTTAGTAGCAAGCTAAGTCTGATGAGTCATCTGTTATTCTTAAGGCTCCAAATTACTATGTTTATGTAAAAGAAAACATGTATACAGAAAACAGAAATAGAATAAGCCCTAGCATTCAAATGTATATACAAAACAAAGAAACAACATGTATTCAGTATCAGAAATTGATTGTCCAAATGTAAATATTTGATGCAATCCATCCATCATGGAACTTGAATTCTAGACAATTCTCACATACATGTGACAATTGCCTAAGAGTTAACTCCTGGTCAGGATATATCAAAAAACACACAATGAAGATGGTTTGAAGAGACATAAGCTGAAAGCAAAGGAAGAAGAAATGTGGGGATGGGAAAGAGATGGTCAGGTAAGATGACATTGTGAAATCCTCACTTGGAAGTGGAATTGAAGGCACAGGTCAAGACTTACTATTTACCCACTCAAACATGCCTATACAATGAGAAACAGTGAGTGTCGAAAGCTGAAATATATCCAGTCTTGCCCAGAGGAACATCTCACAGAAATAAAGCATCTTCAATTACCTCTTCTTTTTTTCAGAAGTCAGGACAAGAGTTCAAATAGGACAGAAACCTGAAAGCAGGAGCTAATGCAGAGGCCATGGAGGGATGTTTCTTACTGACTTGCCTTTTCTGGCTGGCTCAACCTGCTTTCTTTTAGAACCCAGACCCATCAGCCCAGGGGTGGCCCCTTCTACAGTGGGATAGGCCCTACCCCATCAATCACTAATTAAGAAACTGCCCTACAGGATAGTCTTATGGGGGACTTTTCTTAATTGAGGCTCCTTCCTCTCAGATGACATTAGTTAGTTTGTGTCAACTTACTGTAAAACTATCCAGTATAGACCCAGTACTTCAAATCCATGGTAACAGCAAAGCCTTCCCCCTGGAGTAAATGAAGCTCAGAGATATGAGAAAAATTTCCTTTGGTCGTCTGCTATGTGTTCAAGAACAAGTGTTTAGGAATAATTGATCAGTGTGTACAAAACTAGCAACTTTGGCTTCTTCCTCCTGGATGCTGACAGCCTGGGACTGCTTGCCAACAGAGACCTCCTACATAGACTAGCCAATCCCTCCCCCTCTGGTATCCAAATAAAGGTTATGAGTCCCAGTTGTGGCAGCTGTCCATCAGAGTGCACACAGCTCACCTGATCTCAGACTTTCTGTATGAGTATGTACCTATCCTTTCTTTATCCCTTCACTGCCATAATCAAATCCAGAGCCTTGCAGACTGTGCAGATATGGATAACTGTCTCTTCAGAATGGCCTAGAGAATTTTAGATTATCCTACAAACTAAGTGAAATGCTGCTCATATTTCATACATTCATGAACAACTAAGCTTTACTTATTAATAAAAGCAAGATATTTTGTAAAAACCATTCATAAGTGAAAATCTGTGATATTTTTTCTTTATGTCTTGTTTAGAAGATGATATCTTGGTCATTGTCCAACTACAAAGCTCATTGAATTAAAACATACTTAAATGGTTGCATAAGCAATTCAATATATTCTTAAATTATTAAAGATGTCTCTATGCTTTGTTAAAATTACCACAATAAAAGTTAATTTTGAATTAACCTCTCAATACTGTTCTTTAATAGTACTGTAATTCTTTAATTAAATTAAAACTCATGTAATGTATTTATCTTAATTACTAAAACAGATAGTATTGCTTATAATTCTATTTGATCAAACTGAAATATTGAGCCTTTAGCAGTGTAGTTTTCTTTTGTGTATATACAAGGTCAATCTTAATAAAGAAATAGAAATGAGACAAGTTGTCTTTACACCACTCTTACCAATGAAATTATGTGTTTTAATTAACATAGAGCAAAGGCACTAATTACTACCGGACCCAAGTTTCCTTGCATGGACCAAGGCAACTTTTGTTTTACTTCTGTTTTAAATAACAAAGGAAGCTCCCTTGCCAAAGTTGAATGAAATCAATATATTTTTCTTATGCAAATGAGCCTAAAATAAAAGAATACTTGATGTAGAAGATAATTTTTAGATGAAACTTCTTTTTGGAGTTTTCAAGAAGACAGTAACATATTGAAACCCAAATGCTCTCATAATTACAAAGTGCCAGACCTGAACCTAGAGTCAGCTCTCACCTGAAGCCCAGAGATCTGTCCACACTGCCATGAGTGACAGGGCTTGAGACTGCACAGCTGGAACACGTAGGCTGTGAGGAGAGCTGTCGAGAAACAGTTTTAAGAGCAAAGTCCTAGATGATAAGCCTCTCTGCTGCAGACATTTTCACGTAATTTCACGAGGAAATCTGCCTTTACTGCATGCTAAGAACTATTGTACTGTGGTGGAGGTTAGATTTCAATTGAATCATCCTGGCACTTGGCAGCACACATGGTCCTAGGGATAAGAAAGAAAGCAGGGAAAACTAGAAAGGGTTTTTGGCTTGGCATTGCTTCTCAACATTGCTCAGCTGCTGGACATTGTCAGACTTTGAAAGATGCTGGAAAGATAGCAGCTGAAGTTGGGCAGAGCTCAGTTGAAAAACCCGAGTTCTGAGAGACTCAGAGAACAGTGCCCTGCAGAAGGGTGTGGCCAGGGACTCAAGAAACTATGAGACCTACTAGTGAACTTGAGAATAGAGCCTTACTTAAGGGTGTGGGAGCAGAGCCCCCGAAAAAAGGGGTCCAAGAGTTGGAGGTGAGAAAGAAAAGTGCACCAACGCTGGTGCTGAGTCGATGCTGACACAAAAGGCCTGGGACTGTGCCTGAAGTCATACTAGAGGCCTTTGCCTAGCCCTATGGACGATGAAGAGACCTCAGCCTGTTACTTGCCCTCAGAACATGCCCTGAGGTGGCAAATTCAGCAGCCAGCACCTGAGCCATCATATGAGTGTGAAAGTCTCAGCATCAATGCCTAGGCCAAGGCTACGCTTAGCACTGGACCTGCTAAAAGGAGATTCGTAAAACCCAGACACACTTACGAGACTGGGGTGTCCCTGCTGTGGGACTGGAGTGGCTATGTCCTCCCATAAGCCTGCAGCCACTGAGTGAGTGAGAAAGTCATGAGGTGTGAGTGCTCTGAGACTGCTGGGAAGTATTGGGAAGAGACTGCAAAGACAGGTGGGAGTGTGGTCAGTCCCTGTCCTGTGAGAGTGTGGCAAGGTGAGGATGAACAGAAGAGGCCCTTTCAAGGTCGCAATGCCAGATGTGGCTGACTTAGGAGACCTCCAGCCTAAGCTGAAGTGAGGTGACAACCAGCTTGTTAGCCAAGTGACCACTGCTATTGCCATGTTCCTGCAGACATACTGTGACCAGTTTTCCTCAAGGACCTGCGCTTGAGGATTGGTATTTTTCTAAAATTCCTAGGGGTGGTGAGGTGGTAGGTGTTAATAATTATTACTAAATATAGTTTATAATTTACATTTACAAGGTACTGTTAAGATAAAGTCTGACCATAACTACCCAATTAAATTGTTTCCCGCAATATGTCATGATAAAATAATGACTGTATTAACCTGCATTTCAAACTAGAAACTCCTCAGTACTGTGAGGCAGATAAAGGTTCTCTTTGCAATTAAAAGATGTACTTTCTAGTGCCCTTACAATTGCTGCAACTGAGTTTGTAAGGCCCCAGCTTAATTAATTAATAGGCAAGCATTCATCAAATGCTTGAATAAATGTGAGTTTCTGGCCTTGTCTCCTGGACAATCAGTTGATTAAAGGCAAATATTAATTCTTCAAATAGATTTAGTGATTTGATGTTTATTATGGAAGATAATATATAATCTATTTTATAAAATATTTCTATTGGAAATAAAATTTTAATAGAATTTATTAGAATTATGTTTTCCCATCTTCTAATTCCTTCCAGATCCTGCCAACTTACCTACCCACTCAAATCTGTACCCTTTATTCTTTCTCTAATTAGTATACAAATATCTAAAAGCAATAATAATAAAATAAATTTATATTATATAAGAACAAACAAACCAGAATAGTATAAAACAAGAAACAGATGGAAAATAAAGAGTCCAAGGCTCAAGAAATACATATAGATACAGAGATACACACATTCACACATAGAGAAATTTCATAAACACTCAAAACCAGAAACCATAATGCATATGCAAAGGGCCTATTTGTTTTTTTGCTTGTCAATGTTTTTAAAGCATTATGAGATAACAAAACTCCAAAAAATGCCTTTGAATTTTCTTTGCCTTGGCCCTCTACTATAGACCATGGAGCCGGCTCCATGGTGTATATATCCAATGAGACTCAATGGGAGAAAACTAAGTTTTAATTAGAAAACACTCACCAGTTGGAGACAGCTTCTATGTTGCAGATGGGGGCTTGTGTCCACTTCCCTTCTCAGGACTGGGACCCCACTAGACTCTGACCTGTGGAATCTCTGTGCATGCTGCCCCAGTCTCTGTGAGTTCATATGCACATGTGCTCTAATGTGTTTAAAAGGCTGAGCTTATTGGAGTCCTCCATACATTCTGGCTCTTATAATCTTTTTGCTCCCTCATTCAGAGACTCCTTAATCCTGGGAGGAGTGATTTGATGGGTATCCCATTTAGGATTAAGTGTTTTAAGGTCTCACTCTTTGCATGTTGTCCATCTGTATGTTGAAAGGACCCAGAGTTGGGGATCTCTAATTAAAGATCCCACAAAAGACTCTGGGTCCCCAAAAGGATTAACTTCAAGGAGTTGGTAGACTCACTCCATGGCAGGCTTCTGCATTTCAGCAGTTACTAGGAAAGTCACGGACAGTCAAGCAAAGGCAAGCTGGCCATCTGGCCTGAAAAAAGATTAGGTTGCCAGGTTAGTCAAGGTTGCAGACTGCTGGTTTGAGCCTCAAGTTTGCAGACTGCTAGCTGAATACCTCTCTTGTCTTATGATAAACTCATGAGTGCTGGCTAAAGATTCACTGCACTTTTGCTTACACCCACATGTTTAGTTTGAATGCTCCAATTACATTAAAAATTAACTACCCTTTCCTGAAATTCCCCTAAATGCTTTTGAAAGGTCTGTGTGCCTTGGCCTTGGGTTGCCATTTTTACCTAAGTTGTGATCCCTGCATGCTGGATTAATAAACGCTCATTGCTGGTTGCATACTACTTTGTATATTGATACAAAATTAAGAGTATATTTAGCCACATTTGAATAGATCTTTGTATATTGATACAAAATTAAAGGTAACGCTTTCTAATGGTATCGTACCTAGAGATAAATACTTAAAAATGAAATGTGAAGCTCTGGCCTCTTGATACCAACCGTCTTAAACTGTTTAGGATAGTTAAGAAAAACAAACTCCTAGTCATGCATGCATATCACCTTGTTAGCTACTAAGACAGTCTATCACAGATATTCTCTAAGCTACTCAGTAATCAAGTTGTTAAGAGACAAGCAACATTTGCTTATCTAAATACAAGAGATAGATAGGGCATCTTCAAAAACCCCAAGAGATCTGCAGAATATGGCATTCAAAGATGTGGTCTTAAATTAAGATTTTTTTTGATATCATGACATATCAGCTGGTTGCATACTATTTGAAGCTGGAGTGATTTCTTCAGAAAATTCCAGACCCTAACAGGGTTTCCATCTATTGCAGAAGCAAACTTCTCTGAAAATTACTGAGTAAGATATTGATCTATAGTTATAACAGAAATATTTAGGAGTCATTTTTGTTTGCTACACTTTAGTAGAACTGTAGAATTGGGTTTTCTCCTTGAATCTTTTCCTATCTTGACAAGTTCTTATACACATGAGGAGTGTAGGGCATGGGTTCCATCTCATAGAGTAGGCCTTAAATCATATATCAGTTGGTTATTCTCACAATTTTTATGTCATTGTTGACCTAGGACATCTTATAGTCAGATAACTATTCTAAAAGAGTTTTAGACCTAGATGGGTAGGTGTTTACCTGTTTCATTTGGTGGCATAAAGAGTACCTTCCAATACCATAAATACTTGTCAGTAGGAGTAAAGACTCTAGGTAGGCACCAGCTCAACTTTTCATTGATCAATGTGTTGTATAGGTGTTGTTTTAAGCAAGAGGATCTTATCAGTTAGTTTGTGGAGAATAACCAATAGTCTTATCAATAGCCTGAGTGGTTTGGAGATCCCATGGGGTTCCTTTGGCCAACAACTTGATCAGATGTAATCCATTGTCAAAACTGGAGTCTTCATTTGATGATGAGAGATGTCTGATTGGGACTCCATTTCCCCATTTTTTTGACATTATTTAGATCACTTTAATATACGTGTGTGTGTGTGTGTAGGAAGCTCTATTGCACTACAGTTCTATATGCCCTGTCAAATGGCCCTTAGTTTCAGATGTTCTTCCCCAGATTCCCTTCCTCACCATCCTCTTTCCTTTTCCTCCCTGTTTGATCCTCTCATTCCAGCCACACTTCCATCCCTAAATAAACATCTACTTCATTTCCCTTTCTTAGGGTAACATAATCTTCCTCTACTAGTCTCTTACTCTAGACCAAAGTTTTGTGGTTCTCTGGAATGTAGCTTGGTTACTGTTTTCTGAACAGCTAAGATCACATATAAGTGAATACATAATTGTCCTTTGGGTTCTGAGTTATTCTACACAGGTTGATTTTTTTTCTTGGTCCATCCATTTACCTGGAAATTTTATGATATCATTTTTAACAGCTGAATAATATTCAATAGTATAAATGTACTATGTTTTCTTTATCCATCCATTCACTGACATGTATCTAGTTTCTTTCCAAATTTTGACTGTTATAAATAAAATAGTAATGAACATAGCTAAGCAAGTGCTTCTGTAATAGGTTGTAGAGTCCTTTGGGAGTATTCCAACAGTGATATAGCTGGATCTTGAGGTAGATCTATTCCCAGCTTCCAAAGAAACCACCACACTCATTTTCATAATGGATGAATGAGTTTGCAATTCCACCAGCAGTGGGAAAGTGTTCCCTTTATTCTTCATCCTTGTCACCATGAGCTATTATTTGTTTTATTTATCTAGGCCATTCTAACAGGTGTAAGATAGAATCTTAAGGCAGTTTTTATTTTCATTTCACTGATAACTAAGGATGTTGACAATTTCTTTAAGTGCTTCTCATCCATTTGCGTTTCCTCCTTTCAGAATATTGTTGAGATCCATACACCATTTTTAAATTGTGTTACTTGTTTTCTTGATTTTCAGTTCTTCACATGTTTTGGATATTAGTTCTCTATCAGATGTGTTATTCATAAAATTCTATTTTTTTTTTCAATTTGATAGCCTGCCACTTTGTCCAAATGGTAGTGGCCTTTGCCTTGCAGAAGCTTTTCAGTTTCATGAAGTTCCATCAAGTTTATTTTGATACCTATTAAAATGGCAACACCAGCTTGCTTCTTGGGTTCGTTTGCTTGGGATATCCTTTTACCCTAAAACCTTGATGTTATGGTTGGTTTTAGATTCAACAGAAGGATCCATCCCATTTTAATACCCAGTCTGTTAGTATGTCTTTTTATTGGGGATGTGACATCATTGATATTGAGAGTTATCATTAAGCAGTGTGTATGATTTTCATATGGTGGTATGTGTTTTATTTCTTTTTTGATTTGTTTGTCTGAGATTATTTACCCCTTGATCTTTCTTGGGTATGGTAAACCTCTTCAAGTTGAAATTTTCCTTCTAGTGCCTTCTGTTGGATTTGTAGACAGATACTGTATAAATGTTTTTTGTCATGGAATATTTTTCTTTATCCTCCTATTATTATTGAAAGTTTTTCCCGGGCATAGTAATCTGGGCTGGTATCTGCCATCTCACAAAGATAGTAGATCAGTTTGAGTCATTCTGGCTTTTGAATCTCCATTCAGAAGATGGTTTTATTCTAGTAGGTTTGACTTCACATGTCACTTGGTCTTCTTTCCCTTACAACTTTTAATATTCTTTCTTTATTCTGAAATATTTAGTGGTTTTATCATTATGTGTCATAGAAAAATTATTTTTTGATCTAGTTTATTTGGTGTTCTCCATGCTTCACGTACCTTGATAAACACCTCCTTCTTTATGTTAGGAAAATGTTCTTCTATGATTTTGTTGAAAATACTTTTGTGCCTTTAACATGGAATTCTTGCATTTTTCCTTAGCTGATGTGGCCCAGTTGGATTCCAGGGAAACATGCCTCAGATGTTGGCATCTGAGACTAAGAGATGGGATGAGTAAGAAAATCTATAAGAGAAGATTTACTTAGTCCCCTGTGACAAGGGCAGAAAGGAAGGAAAGGACACAACAGGTGGTCTGCTACAAAGCGAGGGATAAGACTGGGAATTGCTCATCCTCCTTGGTGCCTGATTCTGCTCTCTGTTGAGGTTTCAGCTGTCCAGTCGTCCCCGGGCTCCCCTAATGGACGCTTCGGTTCTCCTGGAAAGATAAGAACAGAGCCCTGCCCCAAACCCAACCCTGGGACAATTGCCCTCTTTTTTTTTTTTCTTTTTTTGGCGGGGGGGGGGGGGGG
>CAJQZJ010004856.1:6944685-7015334 GCA_907164525.1 Lophiomys imhausi | reverse complement strand
TGGGGGGGGGGGGGGGGGGGCTAGGTAGTACTTCTCCTGAAGCAAATTTGGCCTTCCAACAACATACAAAGTGTTATCTTTCAATCCGGGTTAAAGAAGAAATCATTCTGTCACCTTGGAGCTAAACCAGCTCCAGTGTATATATTTTGAGATCCCAAACGACAATCTGCCTGCATCGAGAAGGCCTTTTGTAAGTAGCCTCCAAACCTAGGTCCCTCCAAATCCCATGTGTGGGTCTCTGAACTCTAATTATTGGGATCAGAGACCTGTGTTTCCCATCTGAAGGGATCAAAGATGTGTTCCACCACTCCTGGATCGAAGTCTTTCTCTATTTAGAGTTTGCCCTGCATCAGGCTGACCCTGAGCTCCGGGATCTGCCCGTTTCTGTCTCCACTGTGCTGGGAGCTGGGACCAAGGGTGTACTCTTCTTGAATGGTGGGACCAAGAGTATGCACCCTCACCACCCCGCTCGTATGACTCCAGAATACATAAGACCACCAACTCTACGGTGCTCCCCCCGTCTCCGCTGAAGTCAAAGGCATGGGCCAACACCACAATTCTCTTGTATTTTACCTTAGCTCCACGTCTTCTCGATACCTGGAGTTCTGCAAAACCAGGCCGAACGGCTGTATCCTCTATTCCGTTCACAGTGTTTCAGCCCTGCCACCTGCCCCCCCTTTTTTTTTTTTTAGTTAATAAATTTATTTGTTTGTTGCTTCAGGTTACATCCTTATCATATTGTCCAATTGAAGTGTGGGAAGGAGAGTGAAACTTGTCTGCCTGTTTCCTTGGCCAATGTAGTTTCAAGGAGTGACTGCTGTAGGTGTTGTGTGAGATAAAGGATAGGATAATGAAGAAAATTATAGGTAAATCTTCACTCTAAATACTTTTTAACAACTACAAAGTAACAGAAATTATATTGGACTTAATAATAGAAGATTATACTGATTCCAAGTCTCATGTTATTCTAGAACCATCCTCCAAATATATATCATCTCCTTTCCCATCAAATGTTAAAATTTTTAATATTATTTTACAATATTTTAAGTTCCCTTGTATTCCAAAAAATATCATCACATTGGATTAGAAATCATACATACATGGTTTAAGAAAATGGACATGTGTGACTGGGGAGCTATCTCAGTGGTAAGATACTTGTTTTGCAATACAGGAACCTGAGTTCAACCTCCAGAATCCCAAAAAGCTAGAAAGGGGCATGAACGTATGTTACAGTGCTAAAGAGGCAGAGACAGGTGGATAACAGGGTTTTACTTATCACTTGACCTAGTAGAAGAGATTCATTTGTTACCCTGACTCATAAGACAAGGCAGAGGGCACCCTGAGGAAAGAGAAGAATGACACCCATGATTGATGTTTGACCATCATACATGCACCCTTGTTAAATACAAATGAACCTCCACACACACAGAGACATAGACACACACACACCAGTCTCAACCAGAGAAAATTAACTTGTCTACATTTTAAACTCTCTATATATCTCTATAAGCCTTGTCTATCCTCAATGATAGCACCAACAAACATTTGCTAACTAGTTATCACTTCTACTCTGCCTGTCTCTAGGAGATTGGAGAGGAAATGGTTCATGGTACTGAGAACCCTAGTCCTTTATTGAAAGAATTTTGCATCCCAGGAATGTTTTTTCAAATAAGTACCACAAGTCTTGTTCAGGTGTCTTTTAACTTCATCTTCTTTTTCAGGCTGAGAGGTGCAACAAAATTGCCCACATTATACACAATTTCATTTGATTTTGGGTATTCCTCAATACATATTTATAAATGCTTTCATTAAATTCTCTTCAAATTCTCAACATTTCTTTTGGGATTCTTGTCAATACAGAACTTAGCATGTAGCAACAGTCCTGAAATTGTAAGATCTGACATCTGGGTTATTTTCCTGTAGCAATATCAAGATAGGTCGGTTGCTTTCCTTCCCGTATTACACAATCAACAGGAAAGCCAATTGTATGTATTTTCAAGTCCAGAGATAACTGGCATATATCTCAAATTCAATCCTTCAAACTTGCAAATAACTAAAAGATGAATGATACAGTTCAATAAATTTGTTAATAATACTTCCTGACAAGCTGCCAGCACCAATTTGTCATAGTATTTGGTGTGAATTCTATGAGACATCAGGAATCCTATATAAGGACAGTGGAAAAATCAACATAGACACACAAGTTCTATACTTCAGTAACATCAAATGCAGACAAGATTCGTGTTCTAAAGGCACATATCGTACCCTGGAATTATTGTTTTGTCACTGATTTAGCAATTTGGGGATAAGTAACAGCAACTTAAATATTATCATGCCTATCACATAGTCACACATGTATTTCCCATCCTCTTAACTATGCTTGCTCTTCTTTTATTGTGTGTATGGTTTGAATTGTTTCAATATTATATTGTAAGTAGATAATCACATTAGGTAATCATTTTTGAAAGGTGATGTGACCAGCTTCCCAATATTCCTTAATCTTGAAATATTATAGTTGTATTTTCACATTAATATGATTAAATATGCCAAGATTCCTTAAAACAAAGTACATGGTTTGCAGTGTTTTGTGTACAAATCTTGGCACTGATCTGCATAGCTCCAAACCACGGTTCCATGTTTGATGTTTCTCATAGTTTGCAATTATCCAAATTCCCTAACTTATGACTTTCTTACAAAAGGAAGAAAAATCTGTGTCTGATCTCAATTTGTCAAAATTGTACTCTTCTTCATATTGCAAGCCAAATATAAGAGAAGGCAATTTTAAGTATAATTTGGTTTTAAAATAACTTAAAACTTAATGACTTACTAAGTAATCTAATTGGATTGTAAGCAATAGCATCCAAACTGAATCATACTAAATCATCAAAAATAGTAGCTTTGATTTTATTTTCTATTTTAAAACACTACGATACTAGAGAAGAATTAGAAATTTTGTGTCATCTAGTCTAAAAAAAAACAACTTTTGGAAACAAGACTTTCATTTGCCAAAAAAAAAGAGGAAAACTTTCTTTTTGTTTTTTATTTATATATTGTTAAATGTTCTTTTAGATTTATTTTCATTTCATGAGTTTGAATGTTTGCCTATACATGAGTATGTGCACCATATGTGTGCCTGATGGTCATGGAGTTCAGAAGAGGAGATTAGAGCTCCTAGAATTGAAGTTACAAATAGTTGCAAGCCATCATGTAGCGAAAATTGCTTTAATTATTGACTCTTCTCTCTGGATCCTTGTTGATTATTTTATTATTATTCTCTACTCTCCTCCAAAGTTATATATTATAACATTTCTCAATCAAGATATCTAAAGAGGTGTCCCAAACACTAAGTATTACCTAGAAGATATCAGGTGGGTGTTCTGTGATTCTGTTCAATTCTGATACCATCTACTTAAAGTAAAGATGTTTTGATGTCTCAAAGGGCTCTGGTACATAAACTTCTCTAAAGATTCTAATGACAAGTTCAAGGTTATCACACTTCGTGGATCCCACTATCGACTATAAAAAACATAATTACATTTACAGGATAATTAAAAATGTTTATAATAAAGGATGAAGATAAAGTGTTAGGTGAAAGGGGATACATTCCAGAAGAGTCTGAACTGTAGTCTTAGTATGCACCACCATCTCAACACATCCTCAATGATACTCCCTCAATCCCAGTGTGCAGAGACTTTCATGAAGCCTTCTTAAGGTAGCTGTAATCCTCAGTAAGTCCACTTTAAGATACAAACTCCTTCAAAGAGGTAACTTGACTTAATCTTTCCAGTGACAAATTATTTTTATAAGCCAATGAAGATTCACCTATTTAAAAATGAAGGCAGATTACTCAGGAAATTGCTGGGGAGTAAGAAGCCATGTGTGAGGAACTACAACCAAACATAAGCATAATTTCCCAGTTTCTTTGGTTGTTGTACTAACCCTACACCCGACAGAGGGCTAATATCCCTAATTTATAAAGAAATCAAGAAATTAAACACCAAGAAACCAAATAATCCAATCAAAAATGGAAAACAGAGCTAAAGTGAGAATTCATAAAGGAGGAATCTCTAATGGCTGAGAGACACTTGAAGAAATGCTCAACATTCTTAATCATCAGAGAAATGCAACTCAAGATGGCCCTGAGATTCCATCTCACACCTGTCAGAATGCCTAAGATCAAAAACTCAAATGACAGCACATGCTGGCGAGGGTGTGGAGAAAGGGGTACCCTACTCCATTGCTGGTGGGAGTGCAAACTTGTACAACCACTATGGAAATCAGTCTGGCGGTATTTTAGTAAACTTGGAATAGCCATACCTCAAGACCCAGCCATACCACTCCTGAGTATACTTCCAAACAATTCCTCACCAAACCATAAGGACATCTCCTCAAATATGTTCATAGCAGCTTTTTTTGGTAATAGCTAGAAACTGGAAACAACCCAAATGTCCCTCAATCGACAAATGGATAAAAGATCTGTGGTACATTTGCACAGTGAAATACTACTCAGCTAACAGAAACAAGGAAATCATGCAATTTGCAGCCAAATGAATAGAAGTAGAAAAGCTCATCCTGAGTGAGCTAACTCAGACCCAGAAAGATGCACATGGCATCTATTCACTTATAACTGGATTTGAGCCCTATAGTACAGGATAACTATCCTACAACCAACAGTCTGAAAGGAACAGGAACTTAGACTTTGTTATCTGTTAGTTGGATCCTTTGCCCTAGTGTAGCTGCCATGTAGGCCCCGGTGCAAGATGAAGCTCTTAGCCCTCATATGACTGCTGAACTGAGGGGGGCTGATATGTAGGAGCGCCACACGCTGGAGGAGCAGGATAGGTGGGAGGAGTGGGAGAAGATAGGAGGGTGGGACCAGGAGGGGTAGAGGGAGGGGACTGTGATGGAAATGTAACTTGAATAATAAATAAACATTAATATATATATGAAAGATTCTCTTGGCACCCTTATCTTCAAATGATCTCTCTCCCAGGAACTGATACAGAGGCAAAATACGGCAGCAAATAATTCTCTTAGCATTTCTATTAAAGAAATTTCAGTGGTTCCAGGAGTTTGGTGGAAAGGATTTGAGAAAAAAAATCATAATTATGTCTTATTATTTCACAAGACCAAAAGACTAAAGCAAATCAGTTATTTTCTGAAATTAAAAACAAATTCACCAATAAGTAAAATATAGGCTGAAAAATTCACCATAGTTCTATAGTACACCCCCTAAACAGAACTAACAACAGAGGGATAGCGAGATGGCATGGTGGGACACAGCTTGCCAGACAAGTGTGAGCACTGGAGTTTGGATCCCTGGAACCCACATAACAGCCAGGTGGGTGTGACAGTTTCGCTTTAATATCAGCATTGAAGGTGGTAATCTTGAGTTTGTGTTAACAGTATGTGCAGTAACTATAGTAATATATAGATAAGTCACAGGATTATTAGTTGGCAGGAGTGTGCTACTCCATGTACAGGAACCTTAAGTCTTTGTTCAATTTAAAACTTCTCACCAGTCAGACCTTACTGATTTTTTTTAACAAGGTGTTAGTTACTATATCACACTGACCTCATGTTTGTTATCTTCTTGTATCTAGTCCACACATTATCATAGACATGTGCAACTAACCCAGTTTCTCTCCTTTTCATCAGAATTTGAGCTGTATCAGGGATTCTGAAAGTTTTCAAAATAATTTAAATTAAGTATTTAACTAGGACTTTAAGGAGGTAGTATTGAGTTCTCTGTAAAAAGAGTGTTTCACTACTCTTGGAGTGAGACTAAAACCAGGCAAAGGAAAACCTTCAAGTCCTTGAACTATACACAACAATTAAGAAAATGACTCAAATTATTACTATGCTAGAAATGGAACTGAGAACTGAATACATAGGGGAATGATGTTTGCTTGATGTACATAAATTTCATTCCACCATGTTTTTGTAGTAGATGTTAAGGAAGGTGTATTCAAGATTGAGTCTTGTTTTAAAGGATATTTTTTTCTGCTTAATTACATATATTCAATTCACATTATAGAAAAATGTTCAGGTAAAAAAAAAAAATGTCCTCAGCAGGCCAGGACAATGTAACCTTTGCAGCAGTGTTCCTATGGGTTACCCCATCTTGCTATGAAAGGTGTTACCTTATATTTCTCTTATGTTAAAGGACAAGTTAAAATCACAAAGATTTATGTTTCTTCAGAAAAGTGGTGCTTTGGGCTCTAAGATGACATTTTCGTTTTTTTTTTTTTTCAAATTAGTTTTAAAGGAAAAAGCCTATTGAAGTTTCATAAATGCAATTAGATTCCTCAGTGAATTTTGAATAGATGCAGAATTCTTAAACAAGCTTTGCAAGAAGACAAAACAAGATTATTTTGAATCTACTGGAGATAGAGTGTTAAGAATGGTCAGTTGATATATAAGCCAAGAGGGAAACATCACAGAAAGAGAATTCAGTTGAAGGTTACTGAAGATGGTTGGAGGAGCATATTCCTGCAATTCAACCACTTGAGAAAGAGAGAGAGAGAGAGAGAGAGAGAGAGAGAGAGAGAGGGAAGAAGACGACATATTCAGCCAGTCTTAGCTACATAGGACCACATCTAAAATAAAAAGAAAGAAAAGAATACAAAAGAAGAGCTGAACTACATACAACACCACTTCCTCCTGAGATCACTCTGAAAAATGGGCTGGATAAATAGCTCAATGGTTAAGGTAATTTGTTGTTCTTAAAGAGGATCTTGGTTGTATTCCCAGCATGCAATGGTGGCTCACAACCATCCATAACTCTAGTTCAAAAGGACCTGAAACACTTTTCTTACCTCTGTAGGCAACAGATATGCAATGGTGCACATACATGCAAGAAGACAAAACACTCACACATAAGATAAAAATGAATAAACCTATTTTTTTAATCAGCTTTATTGTTAAAGAAGTTTCAAATAGCACTATGGCTATGGAAACAGGGAGGCAAACTGCATATCTGTACCTAAACCTTCTTTCCACTATCTTCTAATCCAGCCCTACAGAAGGCAGTGGAAGGAAACTTCTAACATAAAGAGGTTGACCAAAAAATCAGAAGAAGGAAAATAAACATATCACAGTAACAAAATAATTAGAATCAAACATTTTTTGATAACAATCAACACCAATGGTCTCAATGTCCATTGATGAATGGTTATAAAATGAGGTGTGGTCTTGTTTGAGGAAGTGTGTCACTTGGAATGGTCTTTGGGGTTTCAAATGCTCAAGCCACAGCCAGCTTCTCCTTTTTACTGCCATCTGTGGATCCACACATAGAACCCTTATCTCTTCCAGTACCATGTCTGCCTGCATGCCACCATGTCTCCTCCCATGCTGATAATGGAATAAATTTCTGAAATGGTAAGACAGTCTCAATTAAGTAGTATCCTTTATAAGAGTTGTCGTGGCCATGGTGTCACTTCACAGCAATAGAACATTGGCTAGGACACATACTGATAGTGGGAGATTTTAATATCCTGTTCTTGCCAATATTAGGTCATCCAGACAAAAAGTAAGCAGAGAAGTGCTGGAGCTAACTGAAATTATTTGCCAAATGGATGTAACAGATATCTACAGAGCATTTTACCCAAACATAAAAGAATAAGCCTTATCTTAACTCCATGAAAAAGTCTCAAAATTGACCAGATAGTCAGACACAGAACAAATTTCGACAAATATAAGAAAATCAAAATCACATCCTGCATCCTATCTGATCTTGATGGGTTAAAACTGGGTTTCAATAAATACAGAAAGCCTACAAACGCATGGAAACTGAACAACTTACTACCAAATAAAAAATGGGTCAAGGCAGAAATTAAGACCGAAATTAAAAACACTCTAGAATTTGTACCAAAACTTTCTAAAATTATTAAATATTTATTATTAACTGTATTCTCTTATAACAAATACAAATACTTAACTACTAACCCTACAAATTCCTACAACCCCTGTGACCTAACCACTAAACCTATTGATAAATATTACAACTATTTTCATAACCTTTTAGAAGGATAACAGTCTCTGGGGCAGGTCCTCAGTCGTCAGGAACACAGTCTCTGTGGTAGACCCTTTAATTCACTTAGCAGTCTTTTTTCTGGAATATCTCAAATGTAGATTCATCAGGGTAAATTAGCTATGGCAGTTTCACCTTACATAAGGCTTGATGCTTTCTTCTCTATGGGAGACCTCAGCTGTCTGTAGGCCAACTTATTTCCTTCATATCAGCAACTCTGCTGCTCTGCCTCAGTCTTTAAAGCTGGCCACAGTTTCGTTTAGGCCACTGTTCGGACAGGTCAAACCCCTCTAGGCAAAAGCTGAGCCACAGGGTTTATTTAGTCCTTGGCATTTTGCTGTCTTGCTGAGGCTTTCTCTGCTCACCAGCTTTTTTCTGCCTCAGGGAGATCTGGTCATCAATTCACCAGCACTTTCTCCATCAGAGGATACAAACTACTCATTGTCCTTTCTAGTGTGAGGACTTGCTAGCATCAGAGGGAGCTCTCTAGCATGCAACTCTCTTGGATCCATCCGCTTATTCTTAAATAGGCTCTCTCCTTGTTCCACCTGCTTCAACTTAATTTGAGCTCTGCCTACTTAGCAGCTGAAAACAATGCCAGGCCAAAAACCTTGTTTTTAGTCCATTAAGTCTTTACTTGTTTCACCTTGCTTCAACTTTATTTTTCAGTCCATTAAGTCTTTCTTTGTTTCACCTTGCTTCAACCTTGTTTTTCCACAAGCTAATAAGCTAGTTGCTCACAGCCAAGTTGATCTTCATGCCCCAAATTAAGAGACTGTATCAGAAATCCCTAGATATTTACTAAATATAATTTATATTAATCTAACTCCCTGCAAGAATTGAATAAAAATGAGTATGCAATATACTCAAATGTGTGTAACTGAATAAAGGTGGTTCTAGGAGGCAAAATAATAGCACTGAGTGCCTACATTCAAAAAATTGAGAGATTTCATACTAGTAACTTAACAGCACACCTGAAAGTTCTTAAAAAGAAAAAGAAAGGAAAGAAAAAAGAAAACAAAAGGCACCCAAAAAATAGATGACAAGAAATAATGAAACTCAAGGCTAAAATCAATTTAAACAACAACAAAATAGCAATACAAAAGATCAATGAAACAATGGCAGCCTACAGATTAGGAAAAGATCTTCACCAACCTCACATCTGACAGAGGGCTAATATCCAAAATTTATAAAGAACTCAAGAAATTAAACACCAAGAAGCCAAATAATCAAATCAAAAAATGGGGACCAGAGCTAAACCAAGAATTCACAAAAGTGGAATCTCTAAAGGTTGAAAGACACTTGAAGAAATGTTCCACATCTTTAGTCATCAAGGAAATGCCACTCAAAACCACAATTAGATTCCATCTTACACCTGTCAGAATTGACTAAGATCCAAAACTCAAGTTAGCTAGGATGTGGTGAAAGAGGAACACTCCTCCATTGCTGGTGGGAGTGAAAACTTGTACAACCATTTTGGAAATCAGTCTGGTAACATCTCAGAAAACTGGGAACAGTTCTATATCAAGATCCAGCCATACCACTCCTGGACATATATCCAAAAGATTATTCACTAAACTGAAAGGACATCGGCTCAACTATGTTCATAGCAACTTTATTTGTAATAGCTAGAAACTGGAAACAACCAGATGCCCTTCAACTGAAGAATGAACAACAACAACAAAAATCTGTAGTACATTTACACAATGAAATACTACTTTCAGCTAATCAAACTGAATAACTGCATGTAGGAGAATCAAAATAGATCCATACTTATCACCATGCACATAACTCAACTCCAAATGGATCAAAAACTGCTACATAAAATTGTATACACTGAATAGGAAGACAAAGTGGGAATTCCCTAAAACATACCAGCATTGGAAAAGGCTTTCCCAACAGAACACTGTTTGCACTGGCAATGAGACAAAGAATAAATGAGACCTCATAAACTGAAAGGATTCTGCATGGCAAAGGACACTATCATTTGGATAAAGCAGTACAGTGCAGAATGGGAAAAGATTTCTAGCAACTACAAGTCCAATAGAGGGCTAATATTCAAATATATTACAAATTCAAAAAGTGGATATCAAGAAAACATGTAACCAAATTAAAAATGAAATACAGATCTAAGCAAAATATTCTCAAAAGAGAAAACTCAAATATCTGAGAAATACTTAAAAACATGTTCAACATCTTTAATTATTGGGACAATACAAATCAAAAGGACTTTGAGATTTCATCTTACACCCATCAGAATGGCTAAGATCAAAAACACAAGTGACAGCTCATGCTGGCATGGATGTGAAGTAAGAGGAACGTAAGTCCATTCCCAGTGGAAGTACAAACTTGTACAGCAACTATGGAAATCAATGTAGCAGTTCTTCATGAAGGTGTGGATTCCACTCCCTCAAGATCCAGCTGTATGACTCTTTTAAAGTTTTTAAATAATTTCTTCTTCTCTCATATATTAAATCCCTACTGCAGTTTCCTCTGTCTCCCCTTTCCCCATTGTCTTTCTAAAACTCCCCTCTCCCCTGATACACTCCTTTTTACCTCCCCTCAGAAAAGAACAGGTTTCCAGGGACATAAGCTATAAGACTAAGCACATGTCCTTACATCAATGTTGCATGAGGCAGATCAATAGGACGAAAAGCGTCACAAAAGCACGCAGAGGAGTCAGAGACAACCCTCTCTCTTGTTCCTTGCTCCCAGTGTTAGGAATCCCACAGGGGCACCAGGCTATACAACCACAACATATATTCAGAGGACCTAGGTCAGAGCTATACTGGCTCCTTGATTTCTGTGAGCCTACTTAAGTCCCTGTCAGTTAATTCTGTGGATTCTTGTGGTGTCCTTGAGCCTTCTGATTCCTCTGACCCTTCCTTCCACTCCTCCACAGGACTCCCCCAGCTCCACCTAATGTTTGGCTGAGGGACTCTGCATCTGCTCCCATTAGTTGCTGGATGAAGTTTTTCTGGTATGTGATAATTATGTCCAGTCCCAGCACATCCTTCAGGCAGGACAAACTGCATGTCAATGGTTTTGTGGCTGGTTGGTGTCCCAAGTACTCCTCTGGAGGCATTGCCTGGTTACAGAGGATGGCCCACACAGGACAAGTGTCATACATTACTAGGAGTCTTCCCTACTGTCACTGCTGTAGATTTTGTGGAGTTTCCATTGCACTAGGTTTCTATTAGAAAATGATCCCCAATTCCTGTCCTGTCTTAGAGTCTTCTCTCCCTCCCTCCTCCCCATCCAATCCCCCCTTTTCCTAAAATCCAAGTCCCCAGTCTGGAATCTATTCTACTTCCCCTTCCCACAGAGATTCTTATCCCCCCCATACTCCAGCCCTTCTTGCTACTTAGCCTTTCTGAGTCTGAGAATTGTTGCATGGTTATCCTTTATAGCTACATGCACTTATAAGTGACTACATACCATGTTTGTCTTTCTGGGTATGGGTTAACCCACTCAGAATGATTTTTTTCCAGTTCAATCCATTTGCCAACAAATTTCATGATGTTATTTTTTAATAGTTGAGTAGTATTTCATTGTGTAATTGTATCACATTTTTTTTTGCTAGTAATATTATCTTTATTTTTGGATAAGCTTTTATATAAAACAAGCTAGCCCCAAACTTGGCTTTTTAGGTGAGGCTTGGCCTTGAACTTCTGATCCTCCTAAGTACTGATGTTACAGACATGTGCCACAGTGCCTGACTAGTTCAGCATTGTAATTTTGGAATTTATTCATGATGATTCATGTAAGCTTTAGTAGTTTATTAATTAATAATCAATTTTAGATAAACAGTATTGAAGCTGGAAAGATAGTTCAGTGGTTAAAGAGCATTAGCTGCTTGCTCCTCTAGAGCACCTGAGCTTGGTTCTCAGCACCCATATCAGATAGCTTACAACTGCCTGTAAATCCTGCTGTAGAAGGGTCCAATGTCCCTAGACTTCTCAAGCACCTGCATTCACATGCATAGTCCTGTTCCTCACCCCAATTAATAATTTAAAATAATGAAATTAAATCTTTTTTTGTTTTAGATTTATTTTTATTATGTTATGTGTATGAGTGTTTTCCCTGGATGTGCACCACAAGCCTGCCTGGTGCCTGAGGAGGTGGTGAGCCTCCATGTGGGTTCTGGGAATTGAAACCAGGTCATTTAAACAATTGCTCTAAACACTGTTAAGCCCCTAATAACTCTCCAGCCCCTAAATAACATTTTATTTGTTTTTTTCCTTTATTTTTTATTTCTTTAAGTTACATCTCAATTGCAGTCCCCTCCCTATTCCCCCTCCAGTCCCACCCTCCCACCCTCAACCCCCCATCCTCTTCCCTTTTTTTTCTTTTAAGTTTAAGGTATATCTTATTTCCCCCTACAGTTTCCCCTTTCAGTCTAACAAATGGCTCTTTCTCTTATAATAATAAATATAATGCAAAATAACAGAGGTAATTAGGCCACAGTTATGAGGGTTATATGGCTTAGCGTACATTCCCAATCTCCAGTCCATATGTATTTGGTACTTGACTTTAACATTCTACTATCTAACCATCTCCATGAGTTTAAAGTTCTATATCTAACTCAACATTCATACTAACTTGCAACACAATTTAAAGTATCTTATAGATCTATAACACTCTCTTGACTCCTAAACAACTCAAAATTTAATTATGAGACTCTAGCTATCTGTTCTTCAACCACCTCAGAGACCTGAGAGGGATAAATATATCTGATTTTATAAGAAGTACAGGGCCTGCAGCTTCCCAAACTAAGAAATGACATACCAGTGGCTGCCTGGACAGTTCCCATTTTCTCTCCATACATTACAACATCGATCTTCAGTCATTTGGCCCTTTTTCTCTGACAGACATTGATTGTAGAGCAGGGGTTATGAAGGACTTACCTACCCTGTCTTGGCAGAGCTAGGCTGTCGTCTTACCTGCTTCCAGGTTTTGTCCTTTTTGGAGACCATTCTGTCTACAGTTGGGGCAAGGCGCTTTTCCTACCAAGAGATAGGCTTGCGACTAATTCAATCATCTCCCACTGGAGATTCTTCGATGCTCATCTTCTACTTGGAGGAGAATAGGGGATGCTGTCAGGAGTTGATATGTCTTGATATAAAAAAATCTAAAGTTACGAAAACATCTTTGAATGCCATATTCTGCAGATCTCTTGAGGTTTTTGAAGAGGCCCTATCTATCTCTTATATTAGGGTAAGCAGATGTTGCTTGTCTCATAGCAGGTTTATTTCTGATTAGCTTAGAAAGTAACTATAATAGGCTGTCATAGTACCTAACAGAATGACCGGCTTGAATAACCATTAGTTTGCATTTCTTAATTATCCTAAACAGTTTATGACAATTAGTAGTAAAAGGCCGAAACATCACATTTCATTTTTTAAAAATCTGTTCTTCGAGTGAGGGACAGCTGCACTACAGGGCATTACTAAAAAACTCCACAAAATAAACAAATAAACAAAACAAAACAAACAAACAAAAAATGCATGCTATTTGCAATAAACAAACACCTTGTTGGTCAATGGAATGGAATAGAAGACCCAGATGTAAATCCACACACTTACTGACACATGATTTTTGAAAACTTTGTTATTAATTTGTTTGTTTTACATACCAATCGCCATCCCTCTCCCTCCTCCCAGTCCCATTCTCCCACCCACTTCCCCCATACTCCTCTCCCACAAAGTACCAACCTACTATGGCATATCAAATTGCATCAGATCTAAGTACCTCTTCATCCACTGAGGCAAGACAATGCAGCTCTGATGGAAAAATGGGGTCCAGAAGGAGGCAGCAGAGACCAAGTCTGAGATAGTCTGATTCCAACTGTTAGGGGATCCACTTGAAGAACAAGTAGTCCATTAGTTTCATATGTGTGGTGGGCCTAGGAACATATGTTCTTCAGTTGGTAATTCAGTCTCTATGTGCCCCCTTTTGTCCCAGTTGATTGACTATATGAGTCTTTTTCTGGTATCCTTGATCACTCCAGCTCCCTCAAACTTTCTCTTAACTCTTCCTCAAGACTCCCTGATTCTCACCTAATGTTTAGCTGTGCGTCTCTGCATCTATTAGCTTCTTGAATGGCAATAATGTTTAGTTTCTGTCTGGATCCCTCTCTCCATCCACTTCCAATGTCTATTTTATTTCCCCTACTTAGAGTTATCATCCATTGGGCCCTCCTTGTTACTTAGTTTCTTTGGGTCTGTGGATTGGTCGTCCTGTGTTTAATGATGACCACTTATAAGTGAGTAAAGTGGTGACATCTGATTTTTGATAAAGAAACCAGAAATATACAAGGAGGAGAAAAGAAAACATCTTCAACAAATGGCATTGGTCTAAATGGATGTGGGTATGTAGAAGAATGAAGATAGATCCATATCTATCTATCACCCTGCACAAAACTCAAGTCCAAGTGGATCAAAAACCTCAACATAAAACCAGAAACACTAATCTGATAGAAAAGAAAGTGGGGAATTGGCAAAGGGGACAACTTCCTGACCAGAACACCAATAGCAAAGGCAGTAAGATCAACAATAAATGGTACCCAAAAAACTGAAAAACTTCTGTAAGTCAGCTGAGTCTTATGCATATACTCAAAGGATGCTTCATTTTACCACAAAGACACATGTTCAAATATATTCATTGATTCTCTAGTCATAATAACCAGAAATCAGAAACAACCTAGATGTCCCTCAGCAGAAGAATAAATAAAGAACACATGATACATTTACACAATGGAGTATTACTCAACCCTTCAAAAAATAAAATTACAGGTAAATGGATGGTACTTAAAAAATCATCCTGAGTGAGATAAACAGACCCTGAGAGAAAAATATAGTATGTATTCAAATACATGAGTATATTAGCTGTTAAGTCAATGATAACCACACTACAAACCATAGAAACATTGACATTAGGAAAAGAGTAAGGGACTGTGGGAGATCACAGATAGATTTCCTGATGAAATGAAAATAATTATGAATAAATGATGGGCCTAGAACAAGAACACCAAGACAGGTGGGGAGGGTGCAGAAGAGAGGAAGACAAGGGAGAGAACAAAGGCAGATGCAGTTAAAATCAAGAGCCTTTACAGGGATAGTATGGAAAACTAGTAGTGTAAAATCTTTTCAAAATATATACATATATGAAGGCAATATGAATGAACTCTCCAAATATTTGAGGAGGTACAGCCCAAACTCCCCACATTTTGTCACAAAATGAAGCTTTCAGCATCAAGATTGGGTTATATCTACTCGATATAATCAACAGGTCCAAAGTGGAAATTCCCCCAAAGAAACCAGATTGTTGCCAAGGCTCCTAGTAGTTCTCCACAAACTGAAAGCAAGGCCCCATTGCTGAAGACAGGACTTACCCAATTCACTGAACATGGAAATGACCAGCTGGTGCCTATGTAGAGCCTGTACTTCCATGTCCTGGCATCTTTGGTGCATGAATGGATTCTATGTGTTGAACAAAGGAGAAATCTAAGTACCAAGCAAGCCATAAACCCTTTGATGTAGAATACTGTCCTGCCTGAATGATTTGCTAGTGCAATGATGAAACAAAGTTTGTGGGAGTAACCAACTAGTATCAGATTTAATAAAGGACCATTTAATAAGATAGAACTCACACCTAACCCTGCTTAGGTGGCCAAGAACCTGAGACCATTTATTGTTTTTATGGGATTCTTGAGCAGATTCCCTTATTGTACCTTATTTTGGGTTCTTTTCCTTGTGTTTCTTTTGTCCAATTCCAGTGTGGATTTTGTTGTATTGTTGTTGTTGGTTTATCTTATTATTTGTAATTTAATTTAATTTGATTGTTATCCCTTAGAAGACTATTTGTAGCCTGGTGGTGGTGGTGTATGCCTTTAATCCCAGCACTTGGGAGGCAGAGGCAGGCGGATCTTTGAGAGTTTGAGACCAGCCTGGTTTACAAAGTGAGTGGAGGACAGCCAGGGCTACACAGAGAAACCTTGTCTTGAAAAACCAAAAGAAAAAAAAAAAGACTATTTGTTTTCTAATGACAGACAATTTGTGGATCTGGATGGGAAGGTAGATAAAGAAAAAGAAAGACAAGGGAGGAAGAGAAAAGGAAGAAGAAGAGAGGAAAATTGATTTCAACATTGCTAAATGATTTGTATATTTGTCTAGACTTTGGTCATTCCTTTGAAAACATTGCAATGTATCTCCTAGTTCCCTTACTCATTAGTGAATTGAATAAAAATCTTTGATACCCACCTCAAAAAAGACACTGTCCTAAAACTTAGCTGAATATTTTAAATAGCACAGAATGATTAAAGAATACTTGATAGAGAAAAAAATGGTTTATAATCTGTTAGCTTTTATGTAAAAGAGGTCATTTTTTAGGAATGATTTTGCTGACTTTTGAATTTTAATGTAATATATAGCTATTTCCTCTGGATGGAAATTTTCCCTTCTAGAAGGTGTTGGGAAGTTCATTAGGTGCCCAAACTCATAAGAAACCTGAGATACTCAGAGGTCTACAAAATCTAAAAGATTCCAAGGCTATAGAAGCAGTAAGCAATTTCAGCTGAGAACAGACTTTGAGGGAATGTCTATAGTTGTGCAGAAAATTTCAGTGAAGTAACTTTCATCAGCTCTCACTACATATCTAGGTTTTCCATTATGGAAATGCCCATTGAGCAACCAATATCCATCAAACTCAAACTCATGGGTCCACCAGCTGGATATGGACAGAAATATTTCTTTGGTTTCTCATTTTCTTCTCTACCTGTATGAATAAAAATCAAAACCCCAGGAAAAACATTGCAGCAGGCATTTCCTGTACTTGTTTAAAATAAGTATAAATTGGTTCACTTAATTTGCATTTCTTGTCTAAGAAATGGTGCTTTTAATATGTGTACATCATGATTAACATTTGTCATGCCCATGTAGTTTCTACATGATTGGCATTCCAGCTTTCACTCTGAATATAATGAGAGCTTTGGATTATATGTTTCAGAAGTATCTTTGAATTAAAAAAATAACCAGCAGTTGATTATTGTTGAATTTGTTTTGTTAAACTACCTAAGAATTTAATTTTAATAACTATACTTCTAAGACAAAGAAGAAAAAGACAGAATATAAAACTATTTTCTTCTTACTGATGCATTCTAAATTTGTTAGGGCTTGTTAGAAAGACCTATGTCTTTCTTTCAACCTTTTTTTATAGTGACTTTTCATAAGAATACATTTTTATTAACAATTTTCCATAAAATAATCATCAAATTCATATCGTGGCCCCAGTTTTTTGTTAAGTGAGGCAATAGAAAACCAGGGAAGGACCATCTGCACAGATCAATGCATAAAGATGACTTCCCCAAACCTGATGACCTAAATTCCATCACCAGGACCCAGTAGGTGAAAGGACAGCCTACATTGGACTCTGAACTCAACACACTTACCTTGACATCTGCACAATTCCCTACAACATAATAAAGTGTAAATTAAACAACAACAAGTAAGAAAAAGGTGACCCAGAATCCAATGTAGACATCACTTATATTGGTTATATCAGCAACCCAATTTCTGTACTCAACCAAAGAAGTTCTTTTTTAAATACTTTATTTTTTTTCTTCAAGTTACATCTCAGTCACAAACCCTTCCCTATTCCCTCTTCCTATCCCGCCTTTCCCGCCCTCTTCCCCCCACCAGCTTCCCCTTTCAGTCCAACAGATGGTTCCTTCTCTTATAACAGTAAATACTATACAAAACAACAGATATAAATATGCCACATTTATGAGAGTTAAATGGCCCAGTACACCTTCCCAATGTCCAGTTTATACATATTTGGCCCCTGACTTTAACATTCTACTATCTAAACATCTCCATAAGTTTAAAGGTCTATATATGACTCAACATTCATACTAAGTTGCAACACAATTTTAAGAGTATCTTCTTAGATCTATAACACCCTCTTGATTGCTAAACAACTCAAAATTTAACTAAGAGACTCTAGCTGTCTATTCTTCAACCACCTCAGAGACCTGAGAGGGATAAATATATCTGCTTATATAGGAAGAGCAGGGCCTGCAGCTTCCAAAACTAAGAAATGACATACCAGTGACTGCCTGGACAGTTCCCATTTTCTCTCCATACATTCCTGCATCAGTCTTCAGCCTTTGGGTCCTGTTTTTATGACAGACATTTGTTGTAGAGCAGGGATTATGAAGGACTTACCTACCCTGTCTTGGCAGAGCTAGGCTGTCGACTTCCCTGCTACCAAGTTTTGTCCTTTTTGGACAGCAGTCTGTCTGCAGTTGGAGCAAGGAGTTTTTTCATGCCAAGAGATAGGCTTGCCACTAATTCAACCATCTCACACTGGAGATTCTTCGATGCTCATCTTCTACTTGGAGTAGAATAGGGGGTGCTGTCAGGAGCTGATATGTCTCGATATCAAAAAAAAAAGAAAATCTTAATTTAATATAACATCTTTGAATGCCATATTCTGCAGATCTCTTGGGATTTTTGAAGATGCCCTATCCATCTCTTGTATTTAGATAAGCAAATGTTGCTTGTCTCTTAACAACTTGATTACTGAGTAGTTTAGAGAATATCTGTGATACACTGTCATAGTAGCTAACAAAGTAACATATTTGCATGACTAGGAGTTTGTTTTACTTAACTATCCTAAACAGTTTTAGACGGTTGGTACCAAGAGGCCAGAGCTTCACATTTTATTTTTAAGTATCTCTAGGTATGATACCATTAGGAAGTGTTACCTTTAATTTTGTATCAATATACAAAGATCTATTCAACTGTGGTTAAATATACTCTTAATTATGTATCAATATACAAAGATCAATGCCTATGTAGCCCAATACAATCTTAATATTACATCCATATACAAGGGTCAATACCATTGTGGCCAACTATGATCTTAATTTTGTATCAATATACAAAGATCAATACCGATGTAATCCAATACAATCTTATTTTAGCACAATAAACAATGGTCAATACCACTTTAGCCAAATATACTACTAGTTTTGTATCAATATACAAAGGTAAGGGCATATTCAATAATCTGCCCCTTCTTCTTGGACCTTCCTGTGCTATGTCTGTGTCTCATTTTTCTCAAGCCTATGCACTTCTACATAGGAGAGGAAGAAGGATACAAAAAGGAAAAGTAGGAAGTCCCTGGGTCTAACTTCCAAAACCCACTGAACAGGACCATTTATCAGCTTGTAATCTCTTCCCCTAAATATCAGAGTTTTCAGTTATCCTTCAAATAACCAAAAAGAAGGGCGGAGAAACACCCTCCCCACCCTCTGGGCATGGGACGTCTCTCTCTTAAAGTGACTTCCTGCTGATTTGGGTCATAGTAAACCTGTTTGGGGCCCGAACCAAAATGGAAAAATGGTTAAAAATGTTAGTACAATCCTTTTATGTTCAGTCCTTCTGTTCTCAGCTGTTTAGATGACCTAAGGAGTTTGTAGGCAGAAGCTGATCTTGCAGGCTTCCCTGAGGTTCCGGCCTGGGCATTGTGTAAAGCTGAACAGTCCCAGTGACATTGGATTGCCGTGGTTGCAGGCCCCCGATGGAGACAGCTATTGAGGAAGTCTGCCAGGCTGAATCAACTGGGTCACTCGTCCTCCTTGGTGCCTGATTCTGCTCTCTGCTGAGGTTTCAACTGTCCAGCCGTCCCCAGGCTCCCCGAATGGACGCTTCAATTCT
This sequence comes from Lophiomys imhausi, assembly GCA_907164525.1. Classification (NCBI taxonomy): domain Eukaryota; kingdom Metazoa; phylum Chordata; class Mammalia; order Rodentia; family Muridae; genus Lophiomys; species Lophiomys imhausi. The sequence continues at coordinate 6,995,582 of CAJQZJ010004856.1, read as the reverse complement.
CCTGGAAAGATAAGAACAGAGCTCTGCCCCAATCCCAACCCTGGGACAATTACCTTCTTTTTTTTGTTGGGGGGGCTAGGTAATACTTCTCCTGAAGCAAATTTGGCCTTCCAACAACATACAAAGCGTTATCTTTCAATCCAGGTTAAAGAAGAAATCATTTTGTCACCTTGGAGATAAACCAGCTCCAGTGTATATATTTTGAGATCCCAAAGGACAATCTGCCTGCATCGAGAAGGCCTTCCAAACCTAGGTCCCTCCAAATCCCATGTGTGTGTCTCTGAACTCTAATTATTGGGATCACAGACCTGTGGTTCCCATCTGAAGGGATAAAAGATGTGTTCCACCACTCCTGGATTGAAGTCTTTCTGTATTTAGAGTTTGCCCTGCATCAGGCTGACCCTGAGCTCAGAGATCTGCCCGTTTCTGTCTCCAGTGTGCTGGGACCAAGGGTGTACTCTTCTTGAATGGTGGGACCAAGGGTGTGCACCCTCACAACCCCGTTCCGTATGACTCCAGAATACATAAGACCACCAACTCAACGGTGTTCCCCCGTCTCCGTTGAAGTCAAAGGCATGGGTCAACACCACAATTCTCTTGTATTTTACCTTAGCTCCACGTCTTCTTGATACCTGGAGGTCTGCAAAACCAGGCCGAACGGCTGTATCCTCTATTCCATTCACAGAGTTTCAGCCCTGCCACCTGCCCTTTTTTTTTTTTTTTTTTTAGTTAATAAATTAATTTATTTGTTGCTTCAGGTTACATCCTTATCATATTGTCCTCTTTTCCCGCTTCCCAGCCCCACCCTCCCATGCTCTACCCCCTGACCCTTCCGTCTTGTTCCTCTGGGGTGGAGTGTACCTGCCTAACATTCTCTCACCACAGATCAGGAGTCATATGAGGGCCAAGAGCCTCTTCATTCACCAGGGGCCTACGAGGCAGTACTGCCAGTGAAAGATGTCTCCTTGCTACTGGGGGAATACTAAAAAAAAAAGACCAACAAACACACAAACCCACAAAAACAAAGAATATCAACAAAAAAAGAGAGGAAAAAGAGAAGGGAAAAGAAAAAAGAAAAAAGAAAAAAAGAAGGAAAAAGAAAAAGATAAAAAAATTTATGTCCATGTTCCTTTAGGTGTGTTGGTTGTAGTACAGATATCCTGTACGATATAGCTAAAATCCTACTATAAGTGAATAGATGCCATGTGCATCCTTCTGAGACTGGGTTAGCTCACTCAGGATGAGCTTCTCTAGATCCATCCATTTGGTTGCAAATTGCATGATTTCATTGTTTCTGATAGCTGAGTAATATTCCATTGTATAGATGTACCACAGTTTATAATCCATTCTTCAGTTGAGGGACATCTGAGTTGTTTCCAATTTCTAGATATTACAAATAAGGCTGCTATGACCATAGATGAGGAGACTTCCCTATGTCTCCGTGAGAGGTCCTTTGGGTGTATACCCAGAAGTGGTTTGGCTGGGTCCTGAGGCAAGGTTATTCCTAGATTTCCAAGATATCGCCAGACAGACCTCCATAGTGGTTGCACAAGCCTGCACGCCCACCAGCAATGGAGTAGGGTACCCCTTTCTCCACACCCTCGCCAGCATGCACTATCATTTGAGCTCTTTATTTTAGCCATTCTAACAGGTGTTAGGTGGAATCTCAGGGTAGTCTTGAGTTGCATTTCTCTGATGATTAAGGATGTTGAACATTTCTTCAAGTGTCTCTCAGCCCTTAGGGATTCCTCCTTTGTGAATTCTCTATTTAGCTCCATCTCCCATTTTTTGATTGGATTATTTGGTTTCTTGGCATTTAGTTTCTTGAGTTCTTTGTAGATTTTAGATAATAGCCCTCTATCAGATGTGGGGTTGGTGAAGATTTTCTCCCAGTCTGTTGGTTGCCGTTTTGTTCGAATGACAGTGTCCTTTGCCTTACAGAAGCTTTTCAGTTTCATGAGGTCCCATTTATTGATTGTTGATCTCAGGTCCTGAGCTGTTGGTGTTCTGTTCAGGAGGTTGTCACCTGTGCCAATGAGTTCGAGGGTTTCTCCTACTTTTTCTACTAGTATATTTAATGTGGCCAGCTTTATGTTAAGGTCTTTGATCCACTTGGATTTAAGTTTGGTACAAGGTGATAGGTATGGGTCTAATTTCATTCTTTTGCAAGTGGACATCCAGTTGGACCAGCACCATTTGCTGAAGATGCTGTCCTTCTTCCATTGTGTGGTTTTGGCTTCTTTGTCAAAGTTTAGTTGGCCATAGGTGTATGGGTCCATGATTTGGTCTTCAATTCGATTCCATTGATCCACTGGTCTGTTTCTATACCAGTACCATGCTGTTTTTATTACTGTTGCTCTGTAGTACAGCTTGAAATCTGCGATGGTGATACCTCCAGATGTTTTTTCATTGTACAGGATTGATTTAGCTATTCTGGGCTTTTTGTTGTTCAATATGAAGTTGAGACTAGCTTTTTCCAGGTCTATAAAGAATTGTGTTGGTATTTTGACAGGAATTGCATTAAATCTATATATTGCTTTTGGTAGGATAGCCATTTTTATTGTGTTGATCTTACCTATCCATGAGCATGGGAGATCTTTCCATCTTCTAAAGGCCTCTTCCATTTCTTTCTTCAGGGGCTTGATGTTCTTGTTGTACAGGTCCTTTACTTGCTTGGTTAGAGTTACCCCCAGGTATTTTATGTTGTTTGTGGCTATTGTGAAGGGGGTTGTTTCCATTATTTCTTTCTCAGTATATTTGTTTGTTGTATAAAGAAGGGCTTCTGATTTTTTTTGAGTTAATTTTGTATCCAGCCACCTTGCTGAAGTTGTTTATCAGCTTTAAGAGTTCTTTGGTGGAGTTTTTGGGGTCGCTTATGTATGCTAACATATCATCTGTGAATAGGGATAATTTGACTTCTTCATTTCCAATTTTTATCCCTTTGATCTCCTTTAGTTGTCTTATTGCTCTAGCAAGGACTTCAAGTACTATATTGAAGAGATATGGTGAAAGTGGACATCCTTGTCTTGTCCCTGAGTTTAGAGGAAATGCTTCAAGCTTCTCTCCATTTAATTTGATGTTGGCCACTGGCTTGCTGTATATTGCCTTAATTATTTCTAGGTATGGTCCTTGTATGCCCATTCTCTCCAGAACTTGTAGCATGAAGGGGTGTTGGATTTTGTCAAATGCTTTTTCTGCATCTAGCGAGATTATCATGTGGTTTTTTTCTTTCATCTTGTTTATGTGGCAAATTACATTGATAGACTTTCGTATATTGAACCATCCCTGCATTCCAGGGATGAAGCCTACTTGATCAGGATGTATGATACTTTTGATGTATTCTTGAATTCGGTTTGTTTGTATTTTTTAAAGTATTTTTGATCTATGTTCATGAGGGAGATTGGTCTGAAGTTCTCTTTCTTTGTTGGGTCTTTGTGTGGTTTAGGAATCAGAATGACAGTGGCCTCATAGAATGAGTTTGGCAGTGTTCTTTCTGTTTCTACGTGGTGGAAGAGTTTGAAAAGTAATGGTGTTAGTTCCTCTTTGAAGGTCCGGTAGAATTCCGTGCTAAAGCCATCTGGCCCTGGGCTTTTTTGGTTGGGAGATTATTAATGACTGTTTCTATTTCCTTAGGTGTTATTGGGCTGTTTAAGCTGTTAATCTGATTTTGATTTAGTTTTGGTAGGTGGAATTTATCGAGGAAATTGTCCATTTCGCTTAGGTTTTCAAATTTAGTGGAATATAGATTTTTAAAGTAATGCCCAAATATTTTCTAGATCTCCACAATGTCTGTTGTTATTTCTCCCTTTTCATTTCTGATTTTGTTGATTTGTGTTCTTTCCCTTTGCCTTTTAGTTAATTTGGCTAGGGGTCTGTCTATTTTGTTGATTTTCTCAAAGAACCAACTCTTGGTTTCATTGATTCTTTGTATAGTTCTTTTTGATTCTAAGTTGTTGATTTCAGCCCTAAGTTTGATGATTTCCTGCCTTCTGCTCTTCTTGGGAGTGTTTGCTTCTTTTTTTTCCAATTCACCCAGCTTAGCTGTTAATTCACTAATATGAGCTGTCACAATTTTCTTTTTGAAAGCACTTAGTGCTATGAACTTTCCTCGTAGCACAGCTTTCAATGTATCCCACATGTTTGGGTATGTTGTGTCTTCATTGTCGATGGATTTTAAGAAGTCTTTGATTTCCTTCTTTATTTCTTCCCTGACCTAGTGGTCATCCAGTAAGGAGCTGTTCAATTTCCATGTGTGTGTAGGCTTTCTGTTGATTCTTTTGCTGTTGAAGACAAGCTTTATTCCGTGGTGGTCTGATAAGATACAAGGTGTTATTTCAATTTTCTTGTATCTATTGAGATTATCTTTGTGACCAAATATGTGGTCAATTTTGGAGAAGGTTCCGTGGGGTGCTGAGAAAAAGGTGTATTCCTTTGTGTTTGGGTGAAACGTTCTGTAGATATCTGTTAGTTCCATTTGTTTCATGATCTCTGTTAGACTCAATATTTCTCTGTTTGTCTTCTGTCTTGATGATCTATCCATTGTTGTGAGTGGGGTGTTGAAGTCTCCCACTACTAATGTGTTTTGATCGACGTGTGCTTTAAGTTTTAGAAGTGTTTCTTTCACGAAAGTAGGTGCCTTTGTATTTGGGGCATAGATGTTCAGTATTGAGATTTCCTCTTGATGAATATTCCCTTTAATGAGTATATAGTGCCCTTCTTTGTCTTTTTTCATTAACTTCAGTTGGAAGTCTGTTTTGTTTGATATTAGGATGGCTACTCCAGCTTGCTTCCTGGGTCCATTTGCTTGGAAAACCTTTTCCCAGCCCTTTACTCTGAGGCAGTGTCTATCTTTGGTAGTGAGATGTGTCTCTTGTATACAGCAAAAGGAAGGATCTTGCTTGCGGATCCACTCTGTAAACCTGTGTCTTTTTATTGGGGAGTTGAGTCCATTGATGTTGATGGATATTAGTGACCTGGGGTTGTTATTTCCCATTAGTTTGGTATAGGTGGTGGTTCTGTGCCTCTTTTGGTTTAGTTGCTGAGGAGTTTTCTATTCCCTTCGTTTTCTTGAGTGGAGTTTTCTTCTCTGGGTTGGGATTTTCCTTCTAGGATTTTCTGTAGGGCTGGGTTTGTGGGTAGATATTGTTTAAATTTGATTTTGTCATGGAATATCTTGTTTTCTCCATCTATGTTGATAGAGAGTTTTGCTTGGTAAAGCAGTCTGGCTGGGCACCTATGATCTCTCAGGACTTGTAGTATATCTGACCAGGCCCTTCTAGCTTTTAAAGTCTCTGAGGAGAAGTCAGGTGTAATTCTGATGGGTCTGCCATTGTATGTGACTTGACTTTTTTCTCTTACAGCTTTTAATATTCTTTCTTTGTTCTGTACATTTGGTGTTTCAATTATTATGTGGCGAGAGGAGTTGCTTTTCTGGTCTAATCTGTTTGGTGTTCTGTAAGCCTCTTGGATTTTTATTGGCATCTCTTTTTTCAGGTTTGGGAAGTTTTCCTCTATGATTTTGTTGAAGATATTTCCTGGACCTTTGAGTCGGGAGTCCACTCTTTCCTCTATACCTATAATTCTTAGGTTCCGTCTTTTCATTGAGTCCTTGATTTCTTGGATGTTGTGGGTGAGAGATTTTTTTAGCCTTCTCATTTTCTTTGGATGTTGTACTGAGTTCTTCCATCGAATCTTCCATGCCTGAGATCCTGTCTTCCATCTCTTGCATCCTATTTTTGATACTCACATCCGTAGTTCCTGTTCTCATCCCTTGATTCCCCACTTCCTCTTTAACTCTGACTGTGTTTTCTTTATTGTTTCTATTTCTATTTTCATGTCTTGTATGGTTTTGTTCATTTTATACATTTCCTTCTCCAGCTTGCTTATTTTTGTCTGAAAATCTTTCATTGCTCTGTCCTTTTCCTGTTCAAGCTGTCACCTTGGCTTGAAGCTCTTTAATGGTGTTGTTTGTTGTTTTGACTTGTAAAATTGTGGCTTCTTTGAATTCCTTCATAGATTTGAGTTCTTCTTGAAGGTGCTCTATCACTTTCCATAATGCAGAATTGTCATCGTTTTCATGTGTTTCTGTTGGTGTGAGGTCATCTGAATTGGATGAGCTAGGATAATTCTGCTTTGTTGGAGTCATATTTCCTTGATTTCTGTTTTTTCTTGGACCTTTGGCCATTGGATGCGTTTAGCTGTCTGTTCTTGTCGTTTTCTGTGCTTGGATCCACAGGGGATGCTTTGGTGAAGGAGCCAAATTGCTTGGCTATCTGACATAGCTTACAGGGGGATCTCAGTGTCACTGTGGTTTTAATCGCCTGAAGCACTGTGAGCTGGTGCAGCCTATTCCCAGGTTGTGAGTAATGTACCGGGATTGTTTCACTGCTCCCAATTCCGACTTCTCTATGCTGCACTCTGAGTTATCAGCCTGTAATGGTTCTGATGGTATGGACCTGTTTGCCTAGGCACAGATTCTGTGTGCTTTGTTTGTCATCAGGGAGGCTGACAGGGTCTGGCTCCACACCTAATATGTCTGGATATTCCAGAATACAGCTATGGTCCCCTGACTTCTGGTTTCTCACTAGGCTTCTCACCACAGGCCTGACCCCTGTGCCTGGTTCCCTCCCTGTCTGCCCAGCCGCGGGTGCGGGGGGCCCCGGCCCCTCCCACCTCCTGAGCGGGTCTCCCTCCCTAGCTGCTCGGCCGTGGGTGCACGGAGCCCCGGATCCTCCCGCCGCCTGAATGGGCCTCCCTCCCCAGCAGCTCAGCAGTGGGTGCGCGGATCCCTCCCCCTGCCCGCCGCCTGTGCCGGGCTCTCTCCCCAGTTTCCCTGCCGTGGGTGCGTGGGGATTCGGCCCCTCCCACCTGCCTGAGCCTGCTTCCCACCCTGATTACTTTGCCCGCCATCTTTCTGCTCTCTCGGAACCTCCACATCTCAAGCGGCTGTGGACCACCTGCCGAGCACCCTGTTTCTTCCTAGCTAAGACTTCCACTATCCTGCAAAGTTTCTTAAGTGGCTATAAGTTCTTCCTGAGGTGTGGGGAGCCCAGTAGGCTAGTGGGCGATCGCCATGTGACCTCTGATTCTGCCTGCTGTGAGTTGGGGTCGATCTTACCAGGCGCCTCTCCAAATGGGAGTTCCTGAATCCCAGATTTAGTGGCTTCCGTGTCTGCGAGAGATGGGGGAAGAGCCTTACCCTAGGACTTTTAACAGTCCCTTGGGAGCTGTGAATGTTCCCCGTGGGTGGGGGGGGGACTAGCCGCTCCAGTTTTTGCACAGTGTCCAATAACTCTGTGTTTTTTATGGCTCTTTTTTCCCACGTTCAAAATGCGTCAGTGTAAGTCGCCGCCATCTTGGCCCCCAGAAGTTTTTTTTTTTTTAAGGTTTTTTTGAGGCAGGGTTTCTCTGTACATCCTTGACTGTCTTGGACTCACTCTGTAGACCAGGCTGGCCTGGCACTCACAGATATAGACCTATCTCCACCTCCCAAGTGCTGGGATTAAATCAAATCAGAACAGAAACATTTGCATACCTTGTTATTATTGAGAGTACCTTTCTACCTTGGTACTTTGAAATAGAAAATCAAGTTATTTGACAAGAAAATGAATGAATTAATGAATATGTTACTCATTAGAAAAGTAAATTTTGTGACAGATTTTCCTGTAAGGATTTAGAAATAAATTGGGCTATCAGAAAAAAAAAAAATCTGCCTGGCGTGTTAGTGAATGCCTTTTAATTCATTCATTTGCTTGTCACATAATTTTTTTTCTATTTCAAGGTAGCCATTTTGCAAGGTGTTCTTCATAATAACCAGGTAAGTAAATGCTTCCATTCTTATTTCATTGCCTTCGTAGCTGTGTTAACACTGACAAGAATCAAGAAATCTAAGAGATATTATTAAAACTGAAAATACCACTAGATGTGGTGTTGCATATATCTCTCATCAAGCTAGTCTAAGGCTGAGTAAATTGGCTGCATTACATCTATGAAGAGCAAGATATGGAGATGGGGATTTATGTCAGTGATAGACCTCTTCTCTAAATGCATAAAGTAATCCTGTGATTGAACTCAGATCTTCAATTCACAAAATATAAAAACAAAAACCAAACAAGAAGACATTAATGTCTAATTGTTTGTTTGTTTGTTTTTCTCATTCTACTTGGTGGTTAGTTGAAGGATAAAAACATTACACTACCTAAATTGAGAAGATAGAGAGTTTTTTCATGAGTTTATTTCATAAAAATTTAATTTCAACTTAAATATGGCATTCTTTTATTTGTCACTTGAAATGTTTCCAATTTTAAAAGTCTGAGGATTTAGAATAAAAACTCTTATAGATAAATGTCCTTAATATTTTTTCAAAACAATGTAAAATCATTTATTATGTAACAGTTCCATATACTTATGTAATGGCTTAGAGTTATTTTAATGCCTGCTCTTTCCTCCGTTATTCTCTTCATTGTCTTATTGAAATACATCTGAAAAACTCACTTTTTTGTATTTTTTTTCTTTTTTATTCAACATTTATTTATTTTTTCAAGTTACATCTTAATCACCATCTCCTCCCTCCTCCCTCTCCTGGTCCCACTCTCATACCCTCTTCCCTCTCTCCTTCCTATCAAATTTGTTTAATTTAAGGTATATCTTTTTTCCCCCACAACAGCTCCCTTTTTTAGTCCAATAAAAGGCTCTTTTTCTTGTAACAGTAAATAAAATACAAAACAATAAGAACAATTAGGCAACAATTATGAAAATTATAAGGTATAGCAAACATTCCCAATGTCTTGTCCATACATATTTGCTAACTGATAATATTCTATTCTCTATCTATCTCAATGAGTTTAAAGTTCTATGCCTAGTTCAGTCTCCATCCTAACTTGTATTACCAATTTAAAGACATCTTAGATCAAGAACATCCTTTTAATTCCTAAACAACTTAAAACTGAACTGTGAGACTATAACTATGTAGTCTTCAATCAAATCAGAGACCTGTGTAGGATAAATATATCTGAATAAATGGGAAGTTCAGAGCAAACAGCTTCCCAAACTAAGAAATGACAGACAACTGGCCACATTGACAGTCCCCAATTTCTCTCTATAACATTGGAACATCTATTTTCTGCCTTTTTCTGACAGACATTAATTGTAAAGCAGGAATTATGAAGGACTTCCCTACCGTCTCTTGGCAGAGCTAGGCTGTTGATTTACCTGCCTTGAAGTTTTGCCCTTTATGGACAGCATTCTGTCTACAGTTGAAGCTAGGGCTTTTTCTAGCCCAGTGGTAAGCTTGCTACTAATGTAGTCATCTCCAAATGGAGAGTTTTGATGTTCATCATCTACTTGGAATAGAATGAGGGGTGCTGTCAGGAGCCGACATGGCTCCATATCAAAAAAAATCATAAGTTAAGAAAACATCTTTAAATGCCATATTCTACAGATCTCTTGAGGTTTTTGAAGACCACCTGTCTCCATATATTTGAATAAGTAAATGTTGCTTGTCTCTTACCAACATGATTTCTGATTAGCTTAGAAAATATCTGCAGTACACTACACTAGTACTTAACAAAATGTCAAGCTTGAATGACTATTAGTTTGCATTTCTTAATTATGTTAAATGGTTTTTGACAGTTTCTATCAAAAGGCCAAAACTTCACATTGCATTTTTAAGAATTACATAGATATAATGCCTTAAAAAAAAGTTAACCTTAATTTTTGTATCAGTATACAAAGCTATACCAATGTAGTAAAATATAACCTTAATTTTCTATTAATATACAAATATATAAGAGCAGATGCCATAATCTACCCCTTTTCCTTATCATTTGTGTGTCATGTCTATATCCCACTTTTTTTCTTTTCAACTCTTTTCCTCCCTACATAGGAGAGAAAGAAGGATAGAGAAAAGAAAAAAGAGAGAAATCCCTGGATCTAACCTCCTCAACCTTCTTTAACAAGACCATTCCTCCTAAAAATAACAACAAACATCTATAACCCATCAAATGACCCCCCCCAAAAAAAACACCCACCCCATCTTCTGCATGCCTCTGTCTGTTCAGAATTTCTTGCCTGAGTGTGGGCAGGAGTTCATTTACTGAAGCAAGAGCAACTTATTAGCTGCTGCAATATGGAAGAAAATAGCATTTGTTCTCACAACAACAGGTAACTTCCTGTAATCTCTCAAGGAGGGACTATTTTTACTATCTTGGCTTCAGTTTGGATGTTTTCTCATTTTTGTGTCTTTTTAAATTAACTCTTAATATTAGCATATTAATAAGTAGGTTTCACTGTAATATTTTTCTCATTTGTACCTTATAATTATAATTTGTTTCCTTTTTTTTTAAATGCCCTTCTCCATGTCCTCTGCCACAATCTTGTCTGATTTTGTCTGGCTACTTTCTTCTCTCAAACAGTTGTTTGTTTTTTTGGTTTTTTATTTATTTGTTCTTTTTTGGATTTTTTTTTTGTGTCCATGTCATTTCCTGTTTGTCTCAGCCTTATCTCTTCCTTCTTTTTCATAATTCTTTCTAGTTTCCTAATGTAAACACACACACACACACACACACACACACACACACACACACACCACCGTGACAGCTTTATAGTCATTTTTATTGCTCCTTTATTTACAATAGCTAGGAAAAAGAATGAGTCTAGATGATAGTCAACAGAGGAGTAGGTAATTAAACATTGTACATATGGAATTCTACTCATCTTTAAAGAAAGATAAAATCATGAGCTCAAAAGATGCCTGAGTAGGCAAAAGTATTTGCAGTCACATCTGAAACTGAGTTCAATCTCAGGACCCACATGTGGTAGAAAAACACTGGCTGTAACATGTACACCTTTCACACCCTCCTATACAATAATACATGTAATAAAACTTTTAAAGAAAAATAATTCATGGCATTCACAGAGAAATGAATAGAACTGGAAAACTTTGTATGAAGAAAAATAATTCAGTTTCAAAATGACAAATACTTCCTGTTTTCTGTTTCAGAATGACAAATACTACCTGTTTTTTTCTTACATTTGTAGCCTATATTTAAAAAGCATGTGTGTGTGTTAGCATTCACATTTCTTTATATAAATTGAGTTAGTATACTCAATGTTTACTCTCAAGCAAGAGTATATATATATATATATATATATATATATATATATATATTCTCAGTGTTCTAGCTTGAGTCCAAGTTGAAATCTCTTTGAATATTTTCAGTTTGAGAATCAGAAGACCTACACATTCATTATTTCTGTTAGGTTGTAGCACAGAACAAACACACACATATGCATGTACACACACATTAACATAAAGGACAGATAAAACTCTCAGGGATAGGATTATGATGCTTCATAAGAAAGAAAATAGTATTGCTTTTCCTTTTTATTATATGTATATAATTTATATATTATTAATATTTTGATGTTGTTTTATATATTTTCAATGTACACAAACATAGTGAGGCACACTAGATCTCCAGATTTATTCATTCTCATGAATGCAAACCTTCACTTTTGGTCTTCAAGTTCTTGTCAACAACCAATGTTTTACTCTGCTCCAGTGTTGTAAAAAGAAATAAATTAATTTACGTTGCATTAGGCACCATTTATAGAAATAATTAGTTAAATTGTTTACTAGTATTTATATTATTGTTAATTTGTTCAGCGGTGGTTAATTCTTAATCTGCCATTATAAATGAGCACACAGAGACCGCATGGATTTTAACAAGCCTTGGCCTGAGTTGTGCAATCCTGTCCCAACTAAGCTAGCTCTTAAGTCTATTACCCAAATATGACCCCATATATACATATGTCCCCTTGGACTGCCATTCTCCATGATATGCCGATGTTCCTGGCCATTTGGAATGAGGTTCTTTTTCCAAATCCATGGTGTGTGCCTCCTTCTCTCCTGCTGCTCCTGGCTGGAATACCTTCTTCCTCCTGCTACTGCCTGGAATGAATTAATTCTCTGTCTAAAGCACAGGCTTCCTGTTCTAATCTCAGGAAGTCCCACCTTCTCTGTCTTTGCCCAATCTCAGGCCTCAACATTTATTTAACCAATCAGAGTCAATGTTAGTAACAGACAGCAAACAGGACCAATTAATATTTAGAATGCTTAGCACTACCCCAACACAGTGTTTTTAATTTATATTGTATTTCATATACATACAAATAGTACACCCACATTTTTTAAAAAAATCAAATAACTACTTTAAACACAAATATTTAATTTTCTATCTATTTCTGAAATAGATATTTCTATCTATTTCAACTTATTGACAGGATTGCCTATGATCTGCTATGGGTATGAGAATGAAAGTGTGAACAGCTGCTCTTTTTTAATTTGAGCAACCCATAGGTAGAGAGATATACAGAAATATAGGTATAAAGATAGAATTTTCTGTCTGTTCCAAAATAATTCAAGACATTTTTCCTGAATATTTGTCTATGTCTCTATCTATCTATCTCTCTATCTCTCTATCTATCTATCTATCTATCTATCTATCTATCTATCTATTAATCTGTCTACCTGTATGCTAAGTAAGGTAGATAATCTAGTTAGTGAAGGGATGAAAAATATTTCTGACAAGAAAAGAAATTATGCCCTACTAACTTTTGAATGTCTAATGAAACTGAGAAGCTCTTAGTAGAAATATAATGGCTTCTCATTTCATAAACAAGGATCCATTGCCAGAGCGTTGCTTTTTACAGTACCAATAAGTGGGGTGGAATATTATGAATCTATAGAAGAGAATATAAATAGAGATCTTTATTGTCAGATCTTACACTGCACCAGTAATCTAGACAAGAAGCTAGGTCACTACTTTATAGTAATGATTGTTTACAAGACTAGAATATTAAGTGTAAGGGGACTGTAAACAAACAAAATATGCTCATCACTTAAGTGAATATGGGCCCAAAGATTGAAAAGAGACCAGAAGTAATATTAAAGATTTAAAGTGGGTGTCTTGTCATTGCTGGTGGGTTCAAATGAGCGGGAACACAATGAAGATGGCCTAGGAATGGAAGAGCATGAAATACATGGTGCTTTCAGCAATTTAAGCTGGACATATGTCACCTAGCATCTTTTTGGCAACATCTAGAAGTTCATTTATATTTTACTTATAGGAGGTGATGATATTAAACACAGTTTGTATTTTTTTTTCATTAATTAGCTATGTGATTTAATTTAGTATACTTCATTCATTTTCTACCAAGTTTTAATGCTACAAAGGAGCGTAATAACTGAGATAACTATTGTACTATATAATACTAAAGCTTTGTTTCTCTAAATGACCTCTATGTCACATTGTTAACCACAAACATTTTAGAGAATGAAACTTTGGAAGAGAGATATTTTAAAATCTCTCTTTGGTTGTTCTAATTTAAAATTCTTGTTTCATATATTCAATGTGCTGTTCCTGTAGCAATCAGGAGACTAGAAAGGGGACACTGTGTCTTAAGTGGGGAGAGGTATACAATATTAAACAAGAGCCAGGGAATATTTGGAGCAAAAAAGGTTAAGTAGGTATGAGGAATGAAGAGTAAGTCAGATGAGGGAGAGGTCAGGTTACCAAATCTGTAAAAATATTTTCTTAAGAAACTGATTTGGTTCTGTGAACAGTTCATTAGATTCATAGCTATCTCTCATTAAAATAAAGTTATCCTCCAAATTCTCTTGTAATTATTTTTGCATAAATGAAGGGATTTAGTTATGAGTGAAAGAAGAAACCTACTTAATGATTTTTCGGATGGTTCCAACTCTATGGGATATTGATTCAATTTAACCTTTAGATATTAATTCCTCAGCATGATATGATAGCTAGTTCTAAAAATCTGAGTAACTCCATGAAAGGGAGCATGTGGAGATTCAAGATGCTTTTACTTGAAATAATTCAACCTGTGCTTTAATTTACCTCCAAACACTCCCTGCAGTTCTACTTGGAACACTCTGTGCATTCATGAATTTTGAGGACATGCAAAGAACACATGTGGTCTATATCAGTGCTGAACTCTCTGTCTCTTAAAACTAGTGAATTACATAGTTGATGATTCTTGAGAGAACTTTCTAGAAAAAAATGATAAAACATGTCATGCATACTCTTCTCAAAACAAAAAGCCCAAAAGATATTTAATTCCAATGGTCTCTTCCCTTAATTTGGTATTTTTGAAGACCTCTCTTAAAAACACATTGATGACTTTATGGCTTTGAGATCTTAGGCCAGTCTGACGTATAGGAGATAGTCTAAAAAATTGTCTTTGAGCATTTTGCAATTAACCTTCAACATGCAATCATTTAGAAGGCCTTGAAGGTATAAAGTTCAGATGCTAAGAATGCATAGATTATAGATGCTATTTTTTTATAATTTATTTTTTATTTCTTCAAGTTACATCTCAATCACAATCCCCTCCCTATGCCCCCCTCCAGTCCCACCCTTCCACCCTCTACCCCCTCAACCCCCCATCCTCTACCCTTTTATTTTAGTTTAAGTTATATCTTTTTCCCCCAACAGCTCCCCTTTTCAGTCCAACAAATTGTTCTTTCTCTTATAACAATAAATACAATACAAAACAACAGAAATAAATAGGCCACAATTATAAGAGTTATATGGCCTAGCATACATTTCCAGTGTCCAGTCCATATGTATTTGACACCTGACTTTAACATTCTACTATCTAAACATCTCCATGAGTTTAAAGTTCTATATCTAACTCAACATTCATACTAACTTGCAACACAATTTTAAAAGCATCTTCTTAGGTCTATAACACTCTCTTGACTCCTAAACAACTCAAAATTTAATTATGAGACTCTAGCATAATTAAATTTTGAGTCTCATAATTAATACTTTCTATTTTTAAAAGGTAGAACTATTATCATTGACAAAGACAACATACATTTTTGTGTTTTAACTGGTCTTTAAGAAAATTCTGCAAAATTAAAGATTTATAATTTTATCCAGATACTTGTTTTAAAATAATTATTAAAGTTTAATTTCACAGAACACGTTTTTGTTCTCACATATGCATGTGACATAGATAGAGAAATGTCTGGTGGAATGACTGATTAAAGAACAACTTCAAGGGGGGGGGCAAGATGGTGGTGATCAAGTAGGACACATTCTGATCGTCAGGAAGACCGATTGGACAACTTCAGAGATGTACTCCTGCTGAACAGCAGTTTGTGAGGCGCAGACCTACCTGGGCTTGCCCAGCAAAGCCAGGTACAAAAAAGAATTTGATACTGGAAATACAGACAACGGAGGATCAGAGTCCTGGACAGAGGACATGGAGTGCTTCCCGTTGGGAGACTGCACTCCCTGCCACAGTGGAAGAGATGGCAGCATATTGGATCCTTTCAGGATGCCAGCTGTCAGTTTCAACCTCCAAACAGATGACTTCCTCAGTTTCCGGTACCCACAGCATCTATGCAGGTGTTCAGACACCCAAGAGACCAGCAGAGCCACTACAGTAAAAAGGAGGGTGATTCTCTCTGGGATATTCAGTATTCTGGCTGACCAGTAATTGCGAGATCCAGATGGCAGGTGCTGAGCTTCCCTGAGCCCAAGCACAATGTGGGCAGGATAGAGAATACAAAGTGGAACTCCCTGCCCCCCCCCACCTGACTACAGGGGGTCTGGTGGAAGCCCCTGCCCACACAGGCAGGCTGCTCTGGGACATTGCAATTCAGGGAGGGAGGCAACTGAGACTCGCTTAGTGAACTCCATATTGGAACTCTGCCCATGCAGTGTACAGCCTCAGTCTAGTACATCTAGATCTCTGCCCAGAGCAGTGAAATTGTCCTAGATTGGAAGATGCTTCCCGAGGGAGCAGGCGGCACATGACCACAGAACTTCTGACAGAGATACACAGGCTGGTCCTGGGACAACCGTAAGTGTCGCTTGGGAGGACCATACCCACAGTCCTGACACCCTAGCTAAAGGGAATCTATTAGAAGCCCCGCTGACCCAGACAGTCTACACTGGAACACAGCATCTCTGATAGGGAAAAGGCCGCTGAGATTCCCCCGAGTCCAAGTGTTGGAAACACTTTCTGAACTCACTGCCCACACCCACTTTGGGAGGGCTCACAGTCTACTGCCTCAATTTACAGCATCTAGATCTCGGTCTGGAGCAGTAAAGCAGTTCTGAACTATTGCGAAGTGCCCAAGCAGGTGGGCTTCACTGATCCAAATAACTTCTAACTGAGAGGCACAGGTTGCTCTTGAAACCTTCTGGAGAAGAGCGTGGAAGGACCACAACACCCTAGCTACAGGGAAACTGCCAAAAGCCATGTCGGCATAGGCACAGGCTTCAATGGAGCACAGTGATTCTGGCTGGGAAAAGGCAGCTGAGCATCCCTAAATCAAAGCACTGTGGACAGAGTGTGAATTCCACATCAGAATTCCCTGACTGCAACTGCCTTGCCCCTCAGCTGAATACCCAGGAGATAACACAGAGAGCTCTGGCTCAGGAGCAGTGAAACAACCCCAAACCATTACTCATTGCCTGGTTGAACAAGATCACAGTGCTTCTGGCTATAAGGTATATGTTGAACCTGAGAACCCCCTGAGAGCAGCTTGGAAGGATCATGATCATGGTCCCAGCGCATAAGCTGTAGGGGAGCTGCAACTCTAGTATATAGTCTATGGTCTACCAACCCACACCAACATCACTAAGAAAACCAGTTGGATATCAGGAACCTGCAGGAAGGAATAACACATCTCACCACAACCTCTGATCTGAGTTCCCAATTGGGACACAAAAGGAAGGGGTGAGCTCTGGAAGACACACTGAGAACCAGCCTGTACACAAGCCCCCATCCAGCCTGTGGAGAGCTACAGATCACCAAGTTATACAGCCTCTACATCAAAGCGCCCCTCTTGGCACCAAACCCAGAAGGCACCAGGAACAAACAGCTAAGAACAACCAGATGGCTAAAGGCCAGTGAAAGAACGGAACTGACAAAAGTCAGGGAAATATGACTCCAGCAAAATTCAGCTATGCTAGTACAGCAAGCTCTGACCATCCCACCACAGCTGAAACACATGAAAATGATGACAAATCTATACTTTGGAAAGTGATAGAGTCCTTACAAGAAGAAATTAAATTTCTGAAATAATTTAAAGAATACTCAATTTTACAAATAAAAGCAATGGAGAATACGGTTAGAGACCTCCAAGCCAACGCAGCCCAACATGAATGGGAAAAAGACAAGGCAATGAAAGATTTGAAGGATTTGAAAGATTTGCAGACAAAGACATGCAAATTAGAGCAGCAAATGTATGAGTAAAATTGTTCAAGACTTGAAATTGCAAGTGGAAGCAATAAAGAGAAGCAGACACAATCCTAGAGGTGGAAAATCAAGGAAAGAGAACAGGAGCTACAAACGTGAGTATCAAAAATAGGATACAACAGACCAGGCATAGTAGCACAAATCTTTATCCCAGCACTCAGGAGGCAGAGGCCAGTGGATCTCTGTGAGTTCAAGGCCAACCTGGTCGACAAAGTGAGTCCAGGACAGCCAAGGATACGCAGAGAAACCCTGTCCTGAAAAACCAAACCAAAAAAAAAGGATACAAGAGATGGAAGACAGAATCTCAGACGTGGAAGATTTAATTGAAGAAATCAGTACAACCAAAGAGAATGAGAAATCTAAAAAAAGTTCTCAGCCACAATATCTAAGAAATCAAGGCCAAATCTACCATGTACGATTAAAAAAAAAAAATCTGGAAGTATCACCATCCCAGGTTTCAAACTATACTACAGAGCAATAGTAATAAAAACTGCATGGTACTGGTATAGAAGAAAACCAGTTTATCAATGGAATCAAATTGAAGACTCAGAAATGAACCTACACACATATGGTCACATAATTTTTAACAAAGAATACAAAACCATATGTAGAAATAACTAATTAAATTGTTTCCCAGTATTTAGATTATTGTTAATTGGCTGGCAGCTGTTAATCTTTAACCAGCCATTGTAAATGAGGACACAGACACCACATGTATTTTAACAAGACTTGGCCTGGATTGAGCAATCTTAGCCTATCTAAGCTATCTCTTGATTGTATTTCCCAAATACGATCCCATATATACATATATCCCCTTGGACTATTATTTGCCATGCTAGACCCATGTTCCAGACTAAGTGGAATGACATTGTTTTGTCTATCCCATTGCAGGTGTACTTCTTCCTGTTCTTTGCTGCTTGTCTTCGAGGCTTCTTCTACTTATCTACTGGAGGCCTCAGCATTTATTCAACCAATAAGAGATAATGTAAGTCACAGAAGCAAGCAGGACCAGTTAATTAACATGTAGAATGCATAACATCACCCCATCAACTGTACAATGGAAAAGGACAGCATCTTCAACAAATGGTGCGGTATAACTGGATGTCTACATGTAAAAGAATAAAATTAGACCCATACTTATCACCATGCACAAAACTTAAGTCCAAGTGGATCAAAGTCCTTAACATAAAGCCCCATACACTAAATCTAATAGAAGAGAAAGTGGGGAAAAGCATTGAACTCGTTGGCACAGGAGAAAACTTCCTGAACAGAACATAAATAGCTAAGGCTCTAAGACCAACAATCAATAAATGGGTCCTCATGAAACTGAAAAGCTTCTGTAAGGCAAAGGACACTGTCATTCAAACAAAACTGCAAACTCCAGATTGGGAAAATATCTTTACCAACCCCACTTCTGACAGAGGACTAATATCCATAATTTATAAGGAACTCAAGAAGTTAAACAACAAGAAATGAAATAATCCAATCAAAAATGAGAAACAGCTAAACCAAGAATTCACAAAAGGAATCTCTAATGACAGTGAGACATTTGAAGAAATGCTCAATGTCCTAATCATCAGAGAAATGCAACTCAAGATCACTCTGAGATTTCATTTCAGACCTGTCAGAATGGCTAAGAGCAAAAACTCAAATGACAGCACATGCTGACGAGGTTATGGAGAAAGGGGCGCACTCTTCCACTGCTGGTGGGGAGTGTAAACTTGTACAGTCACTATGGAAATCAGTCTGGGAATATCTTAGAAAACTTGGAATAGCCCTACCTCAAGATCCAGCCATACCACTTCTGGGTATCCACCCAAACGATTCCTCACCTAACCACAAGGACATATCATCATCTATGTTCATAGGAGCCTTATTTGTAATAGCTAGAAACTGGAAACAACCCAGATGTCCCTCAACCAACAAATGGATAAAAAAGAAAATTGCTATACATTTACACAATGGAATACTACACAACTATCAGAAACAAGGAAGTCATGCAATTCGCAGCCAAATGGATGGAACTAGAGAAGCTCATCCTGAGTGAGCTAACCCAGACTCAGAAAGATGCACATCGCTTCTACTTAATTAGAATTGGATTTTAGCCATATAATACAGGATAACTATCCACAACTCACACACCAAAAAAGATCAGGAACATAGACTTTGTTACATATTGATGGGACAATTTGCCCTGGGTGTGCTACCATGTAAGCCTCCAATGCAAGGGGAAGCTCTTAGCCCTCATATGATTGTTGAACTAAGAGGGGCTTATATATAGGGGCACTCCACATGGGAGGAGTGGGATGAGTGGGAGAGGGAGGAAAGGGTGGGAGGGTGGAACTGGGAGGGTGGAATGAGGGCACTGTGATGGAGATATAAATTGAAGTAATAAACAAACAAACAAAAAAGAACAACTTCAAGGATAGTTTAAGAAAGATACTATAAGTTATATAGAATTAAGTTACAAACATAAATGAAATCCAAAACTGTGTCTTGCATGTTTTCCTTGCAGAAAAATTTGTTTTAATAAGAAATATTCATAAATTATTTTAATGATAAATAAGACTCTCTTTACAAATGAAAAATAATTCTAATGTCATACTAGTTTTATATTTGTTAATTTTATATTTCATCTCAATTACTTTAGAAAAAAGATAGACAATAAAATTTACTGATTGATTAATTGATTACAGATTCATTTATTTTGTGATAAGTAAATAGTTGGTGCATGAATTTGCATGAATCTATGCATGAATTTCCGATGTATATATATGCACTATGTTCATGCCTCGGTCGGTCAGAGGAGAGAAAAAAGTGTTGGATTTCCCAGAATATAACTTGGATGGTTGGGAGTTACCATGTACGTGGCAGTTAATGAACTACGTCCTTTACAAATGGACTAAATGCTTTTAACCACTGAGCCATCTTTCCAGCACTAACACGTTATTTTAATTGAAAAGAGAGTTTCATTTTAAATTTCATACAATTTTGTAAATGTATTTTATTGAAAGAACTTATTTTTACTTATTTTTAATATAAAATTTACTTATTTTAAAACAGAAGTAGTCATACATTTTGAGGAAACATCAGGACATGTGGGAAGGCTTAAAGATAGAGTTAGGTGAGAAATGATGTAACTATAGTATCTATGCATGAATTTCTCAAAAAAATTAAAAATTGATAAAATGAATACATTCACCTGATACCTTTCATTCTCCAAACTCACTCCCTCGCTCTATTTGCAAACAAGAAACATGGCAAAAATCTACTTTTAATGAATGAAAGAGAATGAAGATAAATTGCAACCATCCTCAACAGAAATTTGTATCATGGAATGTGCTTCTCTTGCTCAGGGCAATGATTCTGCTTTAATTCAGCTAATAGGAAGAAAATTCAAGCCAAGAAAAGCATATCCAAACCCTGTTGGGGAAATATAATTAAAACAAAATCTCACCCCTTACTCATAGCCTCTACACAGGATACAACACAAAGACATTTCTTATTATTGAATAAACATTACATCAGAATGTAATTAGCATCACAAGATACCTTGTTAGAGACTGCAAACACTAAAAGAAACCCATGTTTTGTGTAGCCAAAAACACATAACCCAGACATCCATGTTTGCATGATTAAGAACTTTTCTTCAGACAAGAAGACTTGGAAATTGCATTTGAGACATGTGCATTTCTATTATTACTTGGCTAATAGATTGGCCACTTGAGTTAGCTAAACATCCTTACCAGCAAAAAACAAGTTTAACATCTTTGGATAATAGAAAGTTTAGTGAGTGGAAATATGGTGACCTCTGTAGGAATCAGGTCCATAGGTATACTATGTCTGTTGGTGTTAATATTTTACAAAACTGTTTCTAAGTTCTTGAGGAGGAAACATTTCATTTAGAGTAAAATATTTCCATACACTATATTTTGACCCTATTCTTTCCCCTCTCCCAGCTCTTCCAAGATCTTTCAAACTTCCTTACCCACCTAACTTCATGTTCATCTTCCCTCTTAAAAAACAAACAAATAAAGAAGACAAAAACAGCAAAGTGAAGCAAGCAGCGCACACACACACACACACACACACACACACACACACACATTCTGTTTGTATTGGCCAACTACTCCCAGTAGTTGCCCTGGAGTGTGACTGATGTACCCAGGTTCACTCCATTGGATAAAACGTGTTTCCACTTTCTCAAGAATTAGTTGCAAATAGCTTTAGTTTAGGATAAGATTTGTGCTCCCCCTTCTCCATGTTGGGATTTTGTCTAATATGAAATTGTGTAGATCTTGGGTATACTGCTACATTCTCTGTGGATCCATACATGTATCAGAACTTTTGTGTCTGAAAGATGCTGTTTCCTTGGGAGTTAGCCACTATATCTGGCTCTCCAAATCTTTCTGCTTTCTCTTCAATATAGATCCTTGAACTTTAACAGTAAAAGCTTGATAAAGTCAGCCTATATAGGGTTGAGTGTTTCTAAATTTCTCATTCTCTGCATATTGTACAATTGAACAGTTGAATGTCTCTGTGCTAATTAGCATCTTATGCAAGAAGCTTCTATGATGAGACATAAATGATAAATATGACCTACAGATATAACAATATGTTGTTGTTAGTCCTTGTATATCTATGTGCCTTAAGGAAAATAACAGTAGAATTTTTCCTTAGGGTCCATAACCTATCAAGTCTCACTCAGGTTCTTGGACACTTTAACAGTGTCTTTGTTCCATCTCATACAGTAGGCCTTAAATACAATCAAAATGTGATTGGTTAACCTCATACTATTTAGGCCACTATTGCATCAAAGTGTCTCTCAGGTAGGTTGCTATTATAGGTCACAGGGTTTGAAGCTGGATGATAATTAATGATAATTTTTGTCCTCTGATAGTATTCAAAGAACCTCCCAGAAACACTACCACTGCTCTATTAGATATCTTACGCCACCTAGTAAACCTCTCATTGCCAGAAATAGACTAAATATTATTGAGTGGTTGATCAATGAGTTGACCTAGAAATCCTCTCCAAAACATGACAGATTATTGCCAAGTCTATTGGTTAAACTTCATATCTTGAAGGCAAAGCCCTATTGCTGAAGACTTGCTACTATCATCACATTTGGGTTGGTACCCAACTAAAAGCTTCACCTCTATTTCTTGAAGCATCAATGTGGTGAAAGATCAGCTCACAAATGCCTCTTTTTTCTGGAAAATTATTTTTTCTAGAAAATAAGTACATATTTTCTATGAAAAAAATACTCTGAGACAATAGAAGGGAGAAAAGTTTTCTCTTATATTTTTGGTGGATAAAATCATGCCTTTATGTAGGGACACTCCACTCCAGAGGAGCAAGATGGAAAGGTTAGGGGGTAGAGGGTGGGATGGCGGGGCTTGGAAGGGGAGAAAGAAGACAATATGATGGAGATGTAACCTGAAGCAACAAATAAATAAATTTAAAATTAAAAAATCACGCCTTTATGTTTTCTCCTTACAACAAACAACTGAAAATTATCTAAAATTTATCAATGAAATGAACTAATGATATTAAATACAAAATCAATAGTTCACAATGATATTATTTTGTTCCCTTCATTGCTGAGTATGTGCAAATCAGAATTTATTTTTAAGAAATATTCTATATTTGTTTTTAAGCAGTACCAAAATTATATTTTGTTACCAGATATTTAAATACAAAGTTAAAGGTCTTTTGTGAATTATGGATTTTCCCCATGACTACATTAAAGAAGACCTTTACTACAAAATTATTAAAAAGAAAATTATACTTCATTTAATTCCCAGTTCCTAAGATCTGAACTGTTTAATTTTTCTGCACTTTTGAGTAACATAAATCATTTCTCAGTAATCTTAGAATAAATAGGTTCCCAAGATTTTTCCCCATTTTGCTGCCATCTTGACATGGCTAACTGACCACAGTGAGTTAAGACTTGCAAATGGTCATCAGGGAAGAAGTATCTACAAACACATGTTTATAAAGTATTTTCACTGATATGATAGGTAAAACAGGGATGAGGATTATGTAATAGACTTCCCATAGGTGATGTTAGGATTGCTTCTCACTTCCTATTGCAGTTATTCTAAACTCTCCTAATCCTGTGACCCTTTAAGACAGTTTCTCATGTTGTGGTGACCCCCAACCATACATTTGTCTTCATTGTTATTTCATAACTATAATTTCCCTGCTGTTATGAAGCATAATGCAAATATCTGATGCGCAGGATATTTGATATGTGATCCCTGTGAAAGGGTCAGTTGAACCCAAAAAAGGCCATGACCTGCAGGTTGTGAATGACTCTCTTAGTGGAATGATAAACATCTCCCCATTTTGCCTCATACCCTTTAATGGAATGTCAGTTCTAATGTATTTTCTGTATGTAAAAAGAAAACACAAGATTAGGCATTAATAAACTTAAATTACTTAGTAGAATCAAAAATTTTTTTTAATTTTCTGTTAGAATTTATCAATATTTTATTATATTACTCCTATTCATAGACTGTTCAGGGTCTAGAAGCCAAAACTATGGCCAGGCTTTCTCTCTAGACTCTGTCATTATTCTTTTGGTTTTGTAACTAACAATGCATTCAGAATCCATTGCTACTTATAGCAGACGCAAACTACATAGCACGCTTTTATGTTTTGGGGCTTATTGATGTTACAACATACACACAACATGTAGATTGTATGTTTATAGTTTATATAAACATCACTAAGAATAGCAAAAATGATTTATCTGACAGAAATATCTGGAACATTAAGATGATTTTCAATGAATGCTCATTCGTCTGAGTCCAGAAATAACTCCGGGGCCAGCGGGCTATTGCTGACTGTAATGTTTAAGGGAGGTTCTAATAGGGATTTGCTCAAAGTTCTGTAGCTTGTAACACTATGCTTCCTGGTTATCGATGGTACAGTTTGTAACATTATTTTTATTCAACCCCAAAGACTTGAAAATTAAAACAACTTTGATCACTTAGGAAATTCTAGGCATGGCTTTTCATTTGTAGCTATCAATTATTCAAAAAATAGCCTAAAAGGGCTTTTGGAACTCTTTTTGGGGGGTTACTGTAATTTAGATAGCAAATGTGAATGATCTCAAGATTTTCAATTATATGGTATAAAAATGCAGTATAAAACAGTCACATTGCCATCTACTGACAGCTTTTTATAAAAGACCCAACATTTTCTCATTAATCTTACTGACTGTGCACTTAAAAGATCTATCACTTGACATGTGACGGCATAAAAATGGGGTATGTGGCATATCCCCTCCTCATCACATCTACTTGAAATAATCTTGACATTAGAGAAGCCATTTCAAGCTACTCGATGTTTCACTTTTATATACTGCAATTAGACACATTTATTAATGGCCTTATTATATACTATTTCATAACTGGTAAAAACTGTTTTCAGCAAAATGACTACAGAGGGTATGTTAATAAATCTGCCCTGCATGCACAGCACACTGAAACTTGCTAATAGGATTTTCATAATAACAGCATTTCTTTCTCTCACAGCACTTTTTATAATACCAATCACTATATCACGGCAATTGTTATTACATTATGTGAAAAATGGGATTTATGTTAAGGACATGCATTCCACCCCCAAACACAAAAAAGTAAAATTGTACCTGATGCATCTGTGTATAAACCATTTTCACTCCCATCTCTTCCTCTGGAGCTTTTTTCTTTAATCTGCCAAAAATAATACGATGTAAATATTTAGAACTAGCATATATGGATCAAGAATTTACATCAGCACTGCCAATGAACTACCAGTTCTCAGGCACTGCTAACCATGACTGGGACCTGTAGAGGGTCTGGATTAAGACATCCCAGGGACAAGGGTCATCAGCTCATCCATCCAGCACCATCCTTTTTTCAGCTTACTGCCACAGAACCACCTTTTGTATTTATCATTTTGACATGTTCTAGGAGAAGTTTTTCTTCCAGTTAGTATTTAGTTTTGTGTGATATCTTTCTAAAAGAGAATACTCATGAGTACTTGTACCAGTTTTTCAGACATGTGTGTTCAGTGCATATTTAAATACATCAAAATAAGAAGTTAGAAAGCATATACAAAGTTTGTGACTAAATTCATGACTCATTTGCAGTATAATATGCACACAAAGACCTGGATACAAACCGTGTGTAACAATAACTGAGTAACCCAGATACTTATACTTTCCCAAAGAAAAGGCATGTTCATTTTTAATTGGCATAAAATAGCTTAAAACATTTAAAATCAATTCAGATCTCATTAAATAAGTCTATTGTTTTATATGTGTTTGTCTAGAATCGATCAATGATGGTGAACTCACACTGAAGAAATTAGAGCTGTACACTTCAAAGTAGGACACACCAATCACATAATTTGTGCAAATTTTCTGTGTTCAGGTTTATTATGAATCATAGTGAATGAAAGATTTCCCTAAGCAGAGATCCAAAGAAGAAAAGAACTCTGTTCTCTGAAGGCCGATAGATTATGAAAGAAAACTCATAGAAGAGAAGATGAAAGACCAAGATTTTTCTTGACCAAAGGTACTGAAAAAGTACCTTTCAGATAAACTTAAGGTACTATTAAAGATTCTTGCTTATTTCAAAGTGTAAGATAAAACCAGACAATAATAAACATTCAAAGTAACAATGCACATAAATATCTCATTTTGAGAAATAAAAGTTGTTGAATTTGAACCAGTTAAAACAATGCTAGTAGGAATAATAGAGAAAGTTAATGTATAATAAGTATATACTTACTTAAGTTAGGACCAGATATCAGATAGAATGAGACAAGAAAAACTAGGTGAGGGGAGAGACCTCACTCTGTAATTTATATGAAGACGTTTTCAAGATGTGAGTCAAAAATTCTAGTACATTTAACTAAATGCCTACAGAGGGGCAGGATTGCTTATATTTATAGATTTCAAATAACAATATCAAAATAATCTGGAATCATGCTTAGGTCATAAGCATTTGACCAAGTGTGGACTTTCTCCTTTCCCAACTCTAGACCCTCAAAAATTTAAGAACCCATAAAAAACTTCACTCACAGTAAATGTCTTAATCCCCATGTACAGGCAGACCTATTTACCCTGATTTTATTATATCAGATGTCATCCTACTGAAGTGACCACTCAAAAACCACTCTAGGATCACACTTATCAAAAAACCAGAATGGAGAAGGCGGGGGGAATGTTCTTGAAAGAACACTTTAAATAATATATCATAGGAACCACCAAAAGTGTGTGTGTGGCTTCTGCTGAGATATGCACGGCTGTCTGTCAGCATACTGATGTCTACCTGTGTTTTATTTGTCTGTATGCCTCTCTTTAATTAACCCTCACACTTCAACCTATTTCAAAAGCTGTAATTAAATACTAAGTCTGTTTCATACTGTTTTCTCTTGAAATTCTTTTCCACAGTAGGGTTGAGAACCCTGCCGTGGCCTGAACAGAGGTCTCAAAAACAGTTTCTCAGGCTGCTTTTGACAGTGCCACAGAGCTGTGCTTCTGTCCCTCACCTCAGCTGCTACCAACAGTAGACCTTCTGTGCAAATACTGAATAATAATGAGCCATCAGGGTATGAATGACAGCAGGATCATGAGAAAGATGTCAGGAACTGGGGTTGAAAATTCTACAAAGAAAAATTACCAAACCAGGGAAATAGGTCAAGGAAGCATCGGACACTTCAGGCAAGGACTATTAGTTCATCATAGAAGAATGCACTTTATTTGCCTTTTAGTATGAAAGTCTCAGTCTCCAAAACCTACATATTCACTTATTGTCAACTTGGAAAGAGGTGAATGGTACGAATTAGGTCAGATAACCCCCAGGATATACTTTCTACTGCTCTGCCAGTTATACTCTTAGATTTTTTGTTTATTATTGTGTGCTCGTATGTGCATGTGCATGTGGAAGCTCCAGGGTAATATCAGATGTCTTCTTCTATCACTCATCTTTTTTTTTGTTATATAAGGTCTTCCACTGAAGCTGGGTCTCACCTATTTTGGCTGGATTGTCTGCCCAACAAGTCCCAGAGATTACTTTATAAGTAACTACTGGCATGCACCACAATATTTGGACTTTTAAGTGGGTGCAAGGGACTAAACTCAGGTTGTCATGCATCATGGAAAGCATTTTACTCTCTGAGCCACCTCCCAGTGCCTTACATCTAACCTTTGAAGAGCCTTTACTTACCCAAGTTCTGAAATGGTCTTTCAAAGAGCTTTCTAATCTTGCTGACTTCGTCATTAATAGGTTATTGCATCATTGAAAAACGCCATTCTGTATTTGCATGCCAGTAAGTTCAACTTGTAAGAAAACATTAGATGCTTGCAGGTGTAGATCAATAAGCTTAAACCCTTGAATACTTTCTTAAAAATAACTATGTGGAAGACCTCGGAATGAGAAGACAGATTCTTTGGTCTATTTTCAAGACATAAGTAGAGCAAATTAAGTACAGGTATTAATTCTCAACGCCCTAATATGAAAATAGGAATGATGCTTGTACTATCTATATAATATTGTAACAACTGCCAATATTCCACGGAGAGCTGATGACAGAAAATATGGGTAAGAAAACACAGAATGAATGGAAGTTATTGTAACATTTATTCCTGAAATCTTCAGAAATAAATATGTAACTTTGACTAAAAATAATATTCTTTGGAAAATATTCATAAAAGAAGTTAAAGAGAGAGAAAGCACATATATTTTGGTATTCTGAGGACACATACACATAAATAAATAACTATATATATGCTATATTCTACAATATGCAGCTTTTGATGTCAAGCAAAAATAATATTGAACCTAAGTTATTAAACATTTGAAAGTCATTTACCTAACTATCAGGTATTAAAAGGAACATAAAAATCCATTATCTTTGTTATTTACTCTTAGATTTTAAATGTGTTAATGACTTCGTAGTCTCCGAAATGAATACTTGCGTTTCCTGAGTTTAGAAATTAAAAAGCTGAGAATTTTAATGATTCATTGCTTACAATAAAAAGAAGGAAATCAAGACTTTGAGAAATAGAAGCAGATCACAATTAAAGACAAAAAGCTAATAATTATATTATCTTTAGACAACTATATATCAATAGAAATGTGAAGTAAATGAGCAGTCAGTTAAGATTTAACAAAAAGTTTACATTGTTCTTTTCTAAAACACTTTTAGCTTCCTCAGATTTCAATCACATAATTGTTGGATAGCAATTCAAATAAGTGTTTGATATTCAAGTTATAATTTATTAACTCATTTATAAATAATAAAGATATGTGAAACAATTATACAATGGGCACTTCAATGGTACAGTGTATAACAGGACTGGCCGGTTAGATATCCTCAGTATCTAAAAAGTGCTGACTTTATGCAGCCTTAAAAAAAAAAAAAACTCTCATAGAGCAAGCATGAGTTTTGGACATATGTCATTAGTAGAGAACTTTCTTAACATACCCTGTTTATTATGCTAGCACTAGAAAAAATTAACAAACAAATGGAACACAATCTTACTTTTTGCTAAATAGAGGTATATAAAACCAGAGACACAGATATGTATATTAACAGTAGCATATATATATATATATATATATATATATATACAGATGTAGATATTCATAAATATCTATTCACAAGCACACATATAAAGATAGAAATATGCATAGGTAATAGATGAACATTAATATATGAATCAGTTCATAAATTTGTACAAGACATACAACATAGGCCATTCAGATAGGGTTGCTAGCCAACCTTTGTAGATTCCTCTGTATGTTTACCATCATAAAGCAAAACTCTACTTTGATTTAGATAAAATATTAAATAAAAGTTGGACGAGAAGTATTATTCCCTTTGCTACAATGAAATTTCCCTGGCAATGCCAGGGAAAATGTTGGTAAGAAAAGTTGTGTCAAGTTTCAAAGTCAGCAACAAGGAAATAAAAGTGAAGACTCTATGTAATGCCATAGTTTTTACCCCACTCTAGAGGTACCCAGATTCAGCTCCTTAACTAAAGTCGCATGGCAGTTGTGAAAGTGACAGAGAAGGCAACCTGCCTCCAATTGCAGACAGAGCCTGAACACCATTTGTGTTAGGGTCACAAATATGCAGCACATTCTATTTCAGCACCTTATACTTATATTGCTATTATATTGAATTATAATTCATTTACCACCCCTCCACTATCAAAATGAATTTTAGATTATAGAGGAAAAAGAACTGCTCACTGTGTGAAAACAGCTCTTTAGTATTTAATCGGATAAAGAATGATAATATCTGTAAAACTAATAGTGAAATCCAAATATGCTTTTGTTGAAAGTTCTTTAGCACTCTGTCTTATCGTATCTCATTTTCTCCAATGTACTAGACCTAAATTGCCACTTATAATGTGTGATGAACATACAGAAGCTTGTATGTTGCTCTTTGTTTTATCCAGGAGCAAGTAGACTGAACAAATAGGCTTGATTACTCTGTGATAGAAAGTGTGACCATCTGTAACAATTCATATTGTGAACTTATTACATAGATAATTATTATGATTAGTGTTACAATTCAGCAATCATAAATCTGTACAGGATCCAAAAGAACACAGCAGGATAATACTCCATCTAAATGGGCTCAGGAAAAAATGCAATTTATTTGACACACTCCACAAGAGAGACAAAATCAATTGGACATATAGAGTAATCATTTTTCTCTCCCTGCATAGCTTTGCAGAAGAACCAGTGAGAAAACATGCAATATACCCATGGTTCTGCATGTATGTAAGAACAGAACCACTTTCTCTTACATTCAAGGTATGTATTTATTATTAGAACTTTATTTATCTGGGAAGGATTGGTTTTCCTGAAGACACACCCATTATGTTTACACAGGATATATAATTCACCTTCAGGTTTTTTTCTTTATATCACTTGTTTATTAAATAAAATTTCCCCCTTAATTCAACACTACTTACAGTCAAATGCAGCAATTGTGCTTCAATAACAGAATATATTTTTCCAAGTTAATGTGGGAGTGGTAGAGGCCAGGAAACTAGAAAGGGATGGTAAAAGGGGAATTAAAAAGCCTTTCAGGGAGAGAAATGGGGAACATAATAGAACACATGATTTCAAAGTGAAAAGGAAATACCAGCTTATGTGAGGTGAAGACAGAGAGTTGGGGTACCACATAGAAGTGAAAAGGAATGTGAACTTGTGAACTAATGCTAAGCATGTAAGAATATTCCATAAAGAAAGTTGCTTCTGATTGTAAGAGCCAGAGAGAATCAGGAGCTTTGCTGTGAGATCATGCCACCTAGTAACATCAGAAGCTACACCCATAATGTCTCACCAATATAACCACTCAAACTTGAAGTGAACTAGGATGACATGAATGAACATGCTAAACCACATGAGAAAAAGCCCACAAGGTCTCAACCCTACAAAGAACTATGGACAACTGGGGAAAGCTGGCAGCAGAAGTGGTTCTTCTCAGGGAAGAACATACCCATTGGTTGTGAGTGCCAAATGATATCCCTAAAAACATAATTGATAGCATATAACATTATATGGATTCAATAGGTTATATGTAGGAATGTACATGCATATACAAATATGTATATGCATGCAATAACAATGAAAAAAAAAGAAGTCATGAACTAGAAAGAGAGTAGGGAGAGGTTTGCAAGAAGGAAAAAGAAGGAAGAAATGTTGTAATTAAAATACATTCTCAAAAATAAAAAAATAAACAAATACCCACTCTATTCTCAAATCAGTCTGTCTTGTGAGGAGCTAGTTTTCAAACAACAATGAATGTTAATGTGACAATTACAAAGTTGCTTAAATGTTTGCTAATGGCCACCTAAGTTTAAGGGGTTTGGTAACTATTTTATTACCATGCTGACAATATCTGCAGTTGTTATAACTCTAGAAAGCTATTATTTATCTTTAGTTACCATATGTTAGCACTATATTAAATGTGATATGACAGAAGGGTCCTTAGTGGGAGGTAAAGAAGAGAGAGAAAAGAAATTCAGCTAGGGCTGTTATCCTAAACATCTGGACATATTATTTTGTAGCATTTCCTATAGACAGATATATGTCCTACTTAAAAACATTTAATAGTATACAAATTATATTAAAATGGATTTTCCCTATTGCAGAAAATTAAGATGTCAATATCTTAGAATAATCTTATATGGAATAATTACAATGTAGCATCATTTGATTCTATTTAATAGAAATAAAATATTTGTATATAAAATTAAAAAGATATACAATGATCATTAAAATATTAAATTGATGTCAAATTCTATAATATTTTTTTGTTTATAAGGTACATATTCACAATTATATAGTATCAATGTAGAAAGACAAAGCTTTTATATCATGTTCTCCAAGGTATTCTATACACTTTACTGTCTACTTTGTATCAGATTATTTTCATGTATCATTTTATTAAAACCGCTCATGAATTACACCAACATGTGCTTATATGTCATGAGAATCTTTGTTTTGCTTTCCATCTTATATTATTAATTTTAAAATGCACATGACATGCTTTTTCATGGTATAGAAAAACACAATTGTAAAATGACTGCTCTTACAACATTCAACTTCAGTATTTGGAGAATAAAAAAATATGAACTTATCATGCATTTTTAGAAACATTCTACATATTGATTTTTGTATGATTTTAATCAAAATTTTATAGTTACTATTGCAGCACACAACATCTTTCCACAGATGAAACAATTTCTTATTTTATTCTTTCCTACCTCAGAGTTTCAACCCTGTGTTAGTGTATTAAGTAATAATAATAATGACAAATGCATGTTAGTGCTTTTAGTATTTTAATGTTTTCCTTCTGCCATTTACTTCTGTATTTATAAGTCACAGGTACATTCTATTCTTTATTGCTCATTCATCTGTTGGCAGTTTGCCTATGCTCTTAGTAAAGGAAAACCGACAGAAGGGACTGTTCTTTCTTAACTTCTCCAGCTAAAGCACACACACACATACACATAAACACATATAAAAACATACACATTAACTCAAATACACATATACATATATACATAAACACACATATACATTTGCACAAACACATACAAATACACACAAACATAAACACACATACACATAAACATGTATATATATGAGCACAAATAACACACACACTATTTGCATTGTTTACAGCATATATAAACCATATCTCATATTCTGTATAGTATGCTACTATATTACATGATTTTCTACAGACACCTTGCAATCTAGATAAACAATGAAATGGATCTGTGATTCCCCATCACCATAGAAACCTCCACTGGAGACACATGACTGTAATCCTAGTGCTCTGGAAGTAGAAATAAGAGGACCAGAAATTGAAGGTTGTACTCAGGTACACTGTGAATTTGAGGCCAACCAGGGCTATGGGAGACCCTAACTAAAAAGAAAAGAAAAGCTTAAAGGCTTTTGTTACTTGATGCTTTGATTCTAAGGCAAAAGTATTCACTTAGTAGAAGATACATTAGTTAAGTACTCCAAATTTATTGAGTCTTTGTTTCCACAGTTACTTGTAAAATGTCATGGGTATGAAATAGGTTGATTATCCATTATTTTTTTCAGATGTATATTTCAGGAAAATAAATGCTCTAATCATAATAGGTTGAAACTCATGAAGTTGCCGGGTTTGGGGCATATATTTGTGAAATTGATAATTTCACAGGGTTTAAATAAACAAAAATATTACTGTTAAGGAGACACTAGTATATAGGAGTATGTATTTACTTTCCTTACACAACTGTACTTTCTCTTTCATTTGAATTGGCATCATATAAAATACCTTATGGTGACTCAGCCTTCAATACAGAATTCACACTTCTGCTCTGCTAACCATAATACATGTGCTTCATTTATTTATTTATTGTTTTATTATTTTATTGTTTGTTTTATGGTTTTATTGTTTTATTTCAAGACAGGGGTTCTCTGTATCCCTGGCTGTACTGGACTTCCTTTGTAGAACAGGTTGGCTTTGAACTCACAGAGATCCACATGCCTCTGTGAGGATTAAAGGCAAGTACCACCATTCCAGGCCCGGCTTTTTAGTATTATTTTAAGGACAATTTATTTCATTTAAAACCTGTGGAGGGGGGAGTAGGGAGGGGATTGTGACTGAGATGTAACTTGAAGAAATAAAAAATAAATTATAATTTAAAAAAAGGAAAAAAGATATCTTAGGTGAAAGAAAAAAATCTGTGTCTCCTTAATCATCAGAGAAATGCAACTCAAACAACTCTGAGATTCCATCTCACACATGTCAGAATGACTAAGATCAAAAGCTCATATGACAGCACATGCTGGTGAGGGTATAGAGAAAGGGGAAGTCTCCTCCATTGCTGGTGGGAGTGCAGACTTGTGCAACCACTATGGAGGTCAGTCTGGCAATATTTTAGAAAACTATACCACTTCTGGGTATAGATCCAAATGATTCCTTACCGAATCACAAGAAAGGTTCCTCATCTATGTTCATAGCAGCCTTATTTGTAATAGCTAGAAACTGGAAAAAAAAAAAACCAGATGTCCCTCAACCGAAGAATGGATCAAAAAACTGTGTGGTACAGCTACACAATGGAATACTACTCAGTTATCAGAAACAATGAAATCATGCAATTTGCAGCCAAATGGATGGAACTAGAAAAAAATCATTCTGAGTGAGCTAACCCAGACCCAGAAGGATGCACATGACAATTATTCACTTATAGTCAGATTTTAGACATATAATACAAGATAACTATACTATAATGAATGCACCAAAGGGAACATGAACATAGACTTTTTTTCCTGTCAATGAGACACTTTGCCCTAGTGGTGCTGCCTTGTAGGCCCCCGGTGTATGAGGTGGCTCTTGGCCCTCATATGACTGCTGAACTGGAGCAGGGGACTGTTATGTAGGGACACTCCACTCCAGAGGAGTGGGATGAAAGGGATAGGGGGTAGAGGATGGTAGGGCAGGACTGCGAGGGGGCAGAAAGAGGACACTGAGATGGAGATGTAACTTGAAGTAATAAATATTTAAGAAAATAAAATAAAGAGAAATGAGAATAAATAAATAGACAGATAAATAAATAAAACCTGTGTCTCTCTGAATGTGTTGGACTGCATTATCATCTAACCCACATTCAAATTCTTTCTCAAAGTTAATGATTTTGTTTAAATAAATAAAAAATTGAATATCAATGTTGATATGATATACTGTCAGAAAACTATCAAAGCATTATGAGCTGATCAAGCTGTGAAATAGAGCATCTGTTGATGTCCGTTCCTCAGAGAATAGAATTATATGTATTAATATCAATGATCTTCATCTGTTTCTTCATTAGTTTAATGCACTAACCTATATAATTCCCATAAAAGCTCATGCAGGCATGATATGGATTAAGTGGAAATATGTTCAGTTCATTTAATTTTTGAATTTAAAAGCTAGGGAGAATCGTCAAATCCCAGGTTATGTATCTTACTTTCATATACTAAGAAATGAAGAAAGATCTTCATAGAGTTGGAGAAACCTTCAAAGTGAAGAAAATTTTAGCAAAAAGAAAGCATGAGGAGTTTTTAAAGGAAACCTTTAAAAAGTCAAATATCAGAAAATATTTTTGTGTATATGTATGTATTCAAAAACACATTTTGCAAAATTTTAAAAAGCTTGAAAAAGAGAAGGAAATATATTAAGATGAACAATACATAAAAATTAGTGGATCCATTTGGGAATCCCAATATCCAATAACAAGAATTCCAGAAAAGTAAAATGAAAACAAATAAAAATGTTTTAAATGATACACATTTGCAATAACTTAATAATGGTTTCCAGAAAGACCTAAAGATTACTTTAAGAAGTGATTTTTCAATATCTTTTACAAATATAAAAATAGAAATATTAGAGTACAAACTTAAAATGTATATATGTGAGAATATATAATAACATCTTTGATTATAAAATTGCTTTCAAAATAAAAGCACAGATTTCAGTGTTCTATTCTGCAGTATGCTTTTATAGTCTTTCTTCTAGAGAGAAGTGGTGTTTTTTAAATTGTGTTTAGCTTACCTACAAAATGCTGAGTTTAATCATAGCATTTTCATATGCATGTTTAATTATACTTTGTTCTTGGTAATTTAAAATTGTCTATACTAAAATAATCTTAAAATTTCACAAGAGTAAAGTAGACTTAAATTCTTAGAGATAAAAGAAAACACATTTCTCCTATAAAAATTTAAGACAAAGCATACCATCAGACCTTTCACTGGATTTGGAAAGATGCCTTCAAAAACCTGAAGTACAAACATACATGAAAGCCCTAGAATAGGTTTTTAGACATTCATGGTTTTCATGCATATACATAGCGTTTACCTCAGGACATCCATGTTTTGTCCTTTTCAGACAGCATTCTGTCTAAGGTTGAAGCAAGGGATTTCTCTTGCCCAATGACAAGCTTGCCACTAATACAGCTATCTCCAAATGGAGATTCTACGATGCTCATCATCTACTAAGAGTAGAATGGGGGCTGCTGTCAGGAGCTGACATGTCTCAATAACAAAAAAATCTTAGTTGAGAAAGCATCTTAGGATGCCATACTCTACAAATCTCTTGAGGTTTTTGAAGACCACCTCTGTATATTTGGATAAGCAAATTTTTCTTGTCTCTTAGCAACTTGATTTCTGATTAACTTAGAAAACATCTGTGATACACTATGCTAGTACCTAACAAAATGACATTGAATGATGACAGCCTAGCTCTTCCAAAACAGGGTAGGCAAGTCCTTCATAATTCCTTCTTTACAATTAATGTCTGTCAGAGATACTGGGCCAAAAGGCAGAAGATTGAAGCTCCAATGTATTGAGAGAAGTTCGGGACTGTCCAGGCAGCCAGTTATCTGTTATTTCTTAATTTTGGAAGTTGCTGACTCTGTACTTCCTGTATATTCAGATATAATTATCCTTCTCTGGTCTCTGATGTGGTTGAAAACTAGTTAGTTAAAGTCTCACAGCTAAATTTTATGTTGCCTAGGAATTGAAAGGATGTTCTAGGTCTAAGAAGATGTTTTTAAGTTGGTAATCCAAGTTAGGATAAAAACTGGTTTAGGTATAGAAATGTAAACTCATGAAGATAGATAGAAATAGAATATTAATATCAGTTGCCAAATATGTATGGACTGGACATTGGGAATGTATATTATACTTTACAATTTTCATAATTGGGCCGAATTGTTCTTATTCTTTTGTATTGTATTTATTTTTATAAGAAAAAAAAGCCTCTTATTAGACTAGAAGGGGAAGCTGTTGGGGGAAAAAATATACCTTAAAAAAAAAAAAAAGCAGATAGGAGGTAAGGGGAAAAGGTTAGGAGGGTGGGACCTGGAGGGGGAGGAGGGACCTACGGTTTAGATATAACTTGAAGAAATAACTAAGTGTTTAAAAAAATCAAGGTCATCATGAAATTCAGTTATTTATGTGTAACACAAAATACTCTCTCACAATATTTTTATTAACTATATCATGGTGTAAATATTTTGTATAATAAATAAAATAAAATCAACAAACAACTATTCAATTAAAATCCAGGAGAAAAATATGAAATTGGGTGGATAGGGAAGTAGGGCAGTAGCTGAGAGAAATTTAAGTAAAAATAAAAAAATGCAATGCATGAAAATTTCAATTACAGAATAAAAACATTATTAAAAATAAAATCCCCAATACTAAAAGTGCATTTAATTTATAAAATAAAAATTATAATACATTTTACATTTTTGTTAATATCTTTGTCTTTGTCATTATATAATGCTTTATACAAAAAAAATGGCACCTCTCTTGCTTGAAAAGAGTGCCAACATGAAAACGTAGATGATTTTCAGTCCTTAATCAAAATCAATTAGTTAAACTGCTGTTTACTTTGGATGTGCTTCTATACCAACCACTCACCGTAGTTCTGACTTCATGTTTGGTACAAGACTTCCAAATGGGAATATTATAGTATCATTGTTCTCTGAAAATGTCTTATAATCTTTGGACATTCAATGTCTACTCCTTTAAATATATTTCTGTGTTCAATGAATGTGATAAATGAATACACTCGTTGCTACAATTTCTGTCTCTTTCTGTATCTCTTTCTATATTTTGGCAAGTAATTTTGAAGCAATCACCACTAAGTTCTTAGAAGACTATGAAGTTTGTTTTTGGCCATCATGGTGTCAGCATGTGTTCTTTATGGAGATCTTTGAGGGGAGCTAGAACCTTGGGACTTATTTGCTCTCGGCATCTGTCATTGTCATGAACAAGTAAACCTGAACCAGCCTGAGTTTTTAGGAGGAAAATGAGTTAAAGTGAGAGCGAGCACATGAGCACACATGAGTGTATGAGCTGAACTGCAGGTGGGTGATTTACCCTAGCCAAGCTCAGTCTGGCTCAGCCAGCATCCAGCTGATGCCACCTGTGGAAAAGCAGAGCCAAAAAGCATGGATTCCTAAACTTACTGGATTTAGGAATGTGAGCACTGATGCCTACTGATGATGTGCTGCTGATGTTCTGAGCTTGTTTGTATATGTGGATAGGAGAAA
Organism: Lophiomys imhausi; assembly: GCA_907164525.1. Classification (NCBI taxonomy): domain Eukaryota; kingdom Metazoa; phylum Chordata; class Mammalia; order Rodentia; family Muridae; genus Lophiomys; species Lophiomys imhausi. The sequence goes on along the minus strand of CAJQZJ010004856.1, from coordinate 6,957,667 downwards.
ACTGATGCCTTAACTCAAAAAAAACAACAAAAATGCACCATAATTATGAATTAGATGACTTCTGAAAGTTTGGACAGTGGGCAATGATATCGTTTTCTAAACTCATCAAAATCAGTCTTTCCTGCTATATTGGTAGAATACAGGATTCTTCCTGTAATAATTGGAGTGGAGTGAATTAGGTAGAGAAGGGAACTAAGAAGTTCTCTTTGTTGTGGGATTAAGAGATCAACATTCTTCACTCATTTCTCAACAAAATTCCTAAACTAGTCAGGCTTAGGAGAAGGATGTGGCTAAATTAGGGAATAGACTTTGAGGAGCAGCTATCAAAGTACTGAAATCCTGCAAGCCCCCTTTGACTGACTTAATTAGTATGCACAACTAAAATTAAACACCTCATTCTAACAAAGAGTTACCCTAACCTTTTTACCCATAAGAACCACTATTTGCCTATGGGCCATGTCTATCTCCTGTCTATCCAGAAAGCACCCTTTGCTCCCCAGAGACAAATATCCCTTCCCCTCTCCCATGTTATCTTCCCCTTCTCCCTCTTCTGCTTCTCCTGTAATTGTCCCTTCTCTTTGCCATATGTCCCTCTGGGTCAAATAAATCTCCTTTGTGCTGAGGACTTGGTCTTTGTCATGCTATCTCCAAGTTTCCCTACAGTTATATTAAAGCCAAATGAAGAGTTACTCTGTGCCTACCTTGAAACTCTGCCCCCCCAAAAAAAAATCTATAGTTGAAGAAATAACAGCAAATGAAGGCACTGATTAAAGACTTCAAGAGAAGCACTTACAAATGACTATATGTGATAGACCATTTTGTGACATTGTTCCTGGGGAGGTGTTAGCAAATGAATCTCAAAAGTCCTCACAGAGGGCTCAAAGGGCAGAACAAAGTAAAATACCACCAAAGTCAGCTTGGTAAACCAGTGAACTTATTGAGTTTACTTACAAGAGCAGGGCTCAAAGGCAGCTGCATCATTGAAAGCCCATCCCAGCATAAGTGACGGCTCTCAAAAGCTGAAACCCTGCAGCTCTTTGCACAACATAGGGCAGTTCATGCATCTGCACATTGCCATTTCAGTCAGACTAGATTGTCAGAGCCTCTTTTGGAAATCTCCATTGGTCTGTCTCCTAAAGAGTCATGCTGCTTACATAAACTTGAAAATGGAAGAGTATTTGGCCACCTCGTCAGTTTCAAAGACTATCTGACATTTATGAGTCCTTTACTTCTTTTTTGTATGTTTAGTTATCACTTCAAGTTACATCTCCATCACAGTCCCCTCCCTCCATTCTTCCAGGTCCCACCCTCCCATCCTCTCACCCTTCTCCCAGAACTCATATTTTTTTTCAATAATTAAGTTACAGTTTTGGAAATTATAATGTACAACATATATCCTCAATGTCTAGTCCATACATATTTTACAACTGATATTAATATTCTATTATCTATCTCCATGAGTTTAAAGTTCTATACCTAACACAGTTTCCATTCTAACTTGCACTACCAACTTAAAGACATCTTATTAGACCTAGAATATTTTAAATTCCTAAACAACTTAAAATTTAACTGTAATAATCTAGTTTTAAACTACATCAGAGACCTGAGAAGGATAAGTATATCTGATTATACAGAAAGTGCAGAGCGAGCAGCTTCCAAAACTAAGAAATGACAGAAAATTGGCTGACTAGACAGTTCCCAATTTCTCTCAATACATTGCATCATCTATCTCCAGCCTCTTGGCCCATTATCTCTGATAGACATTAGTTGTAAAGCAGGAATTATAAAAGACTTACCTACTTCCAAGTTTTGTCGTTTTGGACAGCACTCTGTCTAGAGTTGAAGCAAGGGATTTTTCTTGCCAAGTGACAAGCTTGACACTAATGCAACCATATCCAAATGTAGATTCTTCAATGCTCATCCTCTACTTGGAGAATAGGGGATGCTGTTAGGAGCTGACATGTTTCAATATCAAATAATCTTTAGTTAAGAAAACATCTTTGAATGCCATATTCTACAGATCTCTTGAGGTTTTGAAGACTACCTATCTATCTCAGTATATTTGGATAAGCAAATGTTGCTTATCTCTTAGTAACTTGACTTCTGGTTGGGTAACTTAGAGAACATCTGTGATAAACTATCCTAATACCTAACCAAATGTCATGTCCGAATGACTCTTAGTTTGCATTTCTTAATTATCCTAAACAATTTGTGATAGTTGTTAAAATGGCCAAAACTTCACATTGCATCTTTCAGCACTACCTAGGTACAATACCTTAAAAAGGGCTAACTTTAATTTTGTATCAATATATAAAGATCAATACAGATGTAGTTAAATAAATCCTATTTTGTATCAATATACAAAGATCATTATCTCTGTATCCAAATACATTCTTAATTTTGAATCAATATACAAAGATATAAGAGCATATTCAATAATCTGTCCCTTTTTCTTTTTCATTGCTACATTATGTCTATATCCCATTTGTTTTCAAGTCTTTCCCCTCTACATAGGAGAGAAAGAAGGATAGAAAAAAGAAAAAGAGAGAAATCCCTGTGTATAACCTCTAAAACCTATTTAACAAGACCATTTAACAACTTGCAACCAACCCCCTAAATAACAACAAACATCTATAACCCATCAAATGACCCAAGAGGGGAGAAAAAAATAATTCACCTACCCTACCTTCTGGAAATGGGATGTCAGTCCTTAAAATGACTTCCTGCTGATTTGAGACTTAGGAAACTGGTTTGAGTCCCTAATAAGACTGGAAAAATGGTTAAGCAAGTTAATAGTAACATTTGATGTCCAGTCCTTTTGTGCTCAGCTATATAAATGTGCTAAGAAGCTTGTAGCCAGTGACTGAACTTCAGGGCTTTACTGAAGTTCTGGCTGGAACAGACTGTGAGACTGAACCATCTCAGTCATTTTGAGTTGTTGTGGTTGTAGCTTTTTGAGGAAACAGCTATTGAGAAAGTCTGTGAGGCTGGATCATCTGGGCTACTTGTCTTCTTAGGTGTCTGGTCCCTTTTCTTCAGAGATTTCAGTTGTCCAGTTGTCCCTGGACTCCTTGGATGATTATTTTAATCTCTTGGAAAGATAACAAAAGACCTTGTTTTAATCCTAACTCTGGGGAACTACTTTTTTTTTGGGGGGGGCACGTAATATCTTTCCTAGAGCAAATTGGTTTGTTTTTCTTTTTTTTACAATATAAAAAGTATTATCTTTTAATTGAAATTTAAAAAAATCTTTTGATAATTTGTAATTAAACATACCTTTACGTGTATATATTTTGAGGTCACAAAGGACAATTCACTTTGAATTTCAGCATGCCTTTTGCAAGTAGCTTTTAAACTTAAATCATTGCAAATCCTGTATGCCTGATTCTGTCTTCCAAGTAATGGGATCAAAGACTTGTGCTTCCCAATTTTGGGAATTAAAGGTGTGTATCACCACCCCTGGATCTAAGGTTTTTTCTCTATTTAGAGCTGGCTCTTTGTCATGCTGGCCTAAAACTCAGAGATCTGAGATCTGCATGTTTCTGTCACCAGTGTGTTGGGATTAAGGGTGTATGCTTCTCAAGTGATGGGATTAAAGGTATGCACCATCACCACCTGGTTCACTGTAACTCTACAATTTATAAGACAACTAACTCTATAGTGATCCTCCTGTCTCTGCTGGGTTAAAGGCATGGGCTAACACCACCCTTCTCAAATAGCTCCAAATTACTTCAGTTCTTCGAGGTTTAGAAAACCAGGTTGAACTGTAGTAATTCTTAATTTACTTATAACTTTTTAAACCTCTTAACTGCCTTTTTAATGCCAAACAATGAAAATATCCTTTATATATAGGAAACAAACTTATAAGGTGATATATAAGAGTATGTGAGCTATGTGGCACCCTGCAGTCTAACATTCTAACCTGAAATTAAGACCATTTTTCCTTTCATCCCAGTAAGGCAAGTATGCCTTTGGTAAATTATCATTTGGAAATTTTATATTTTATTTTTATTACATTTTTCAGCTTAGTTGCCCCCCTTTTAAAATTTGGTTTTTCAAGTTGCATCATGAACATACTTTCTTCCCTCCTCCCCTCCAAGTCTGTCCTTCCCTCCCTTCCTTCTTTCCTCCCTCCCTCCTTCACTATTTCCTTTCTTGGTACTCTCCTTCTCCTCAGATTAGGTGAGACCTCACATATCATAATCCCTCAGTTTGTCTGTCTTGTGAGGGCTAAGAGCTTCCTTTTGTACTGAGGCTTGGTATGGTTCCCCATCTAGGGTAAGGTGTTCCAAGGACCTACAACAGGTTCCATGACTCACTGCTGGGTTGAGTTTTCCTAGTTATGCTGGTCTCCTATCTGTTTGAGCCTGTGGGTTGTAGGATGGTTGTCCTGTGATATATCATTATTATACACTTATAAGAGAGTATATACCATGTTTATATTTCTAGCTATTACAAATAAAGCTGCTAAGAAGATTGTTGAGGAAATGTCCTTGTGGTTTGGTGAAGAATCTTTTGGATATATGCCCAACAGGGATATGACTAGGTCTTCAGGTAGAACTATTCTCAGTTTTCTAAGATATCTCCAGATTGATTTGCAAAGTGGTTGTACAAGTTTGCATGCCCACCAGCAGTGGAAGAGTGCTACTCTTTCTCCATATCCTCGCCACCATGTGCTGTCATTTGAGTTTTTGATCTTAGCCATTTTGACGGGTGTGAGATGGAATCTTGGAGTCATTTTGGGTTGCATTTCCCTGATGACCAAAGATGTTGAACATTTTTTCAAGTGCCTCTCAGCCTTTAGAGATTCCTCTTTTGTGAATTCTCGGTTTAGCTCTATACCTCATTTTTTGATTGGATTATTTGGTTTCTTAGTGTTTAATTTCTTGAGTTCTTTATATATTTTGGATATTAGCCCTCTGTCAGATGTCGGGTTGATGAAGCTCTTTTCTCAAATCTTTAGGTTGTCACTTTACTTCTTGAATCTCCCCCAGCCTCTCTTTAGAACTTCCTAAGTCTTAAGCAGCTTCCAACTGGGATGAAATTTTAACTCAGATGCAATTGTTATACTGCAAGGACTGATTATTCTCTGAAGTTTCTAACAGTTCCCACATTATCCAGAGTTTTGTTTGAAAGTAGATATTTCTCATCAAGGATTAAAAATTTGCTATGTACTTAATATCTCAAAAATTCTCCTTTAGTATATCTTTTAACAGAACCTCAAAAATTTTTACCTTTTAAACTGTTGTTCACAGAACTCAAACAACAAATACACTTAGCACTGTTGTTACTAATGTATAGTTCATACTTGAGTAGAAAGTTCTAAAAAGCCAGTGCTTCATTTTGCTCTAGATTATTCATGGTTATAAATATACAGTTCAAAATACTAATCACCAAAAATATCCAGACTGCTTTTCCAATTTCCTAACATATAAAAATGGCCTCTTGTAAAATTATGAAATTCAAGATTTGGGTTTAATTCACTGAGCCTCAAAATAAACCCTGCCATAAGCTTTGGTTTAGAAGCATTAAAGACTTTAGATTGTTAAAAGCTCTTCAGTGCAAAGTTTATGAACATTGTGTTTGATAGCAGGTCTCTCTCAATGGTTGCTATTCAGTCCTGAACAGGAGTAATGTAAGGGCCTGATTAAATCCCATCTAGTGATAGAGTTGAACTGAACTGGCTCTCCATTCCTATAAAAAAATATATTTGTAGTAAGCGCCAATTCTTACTTATGCACTGACATAAAATAAATTTTGTTTCAGCACATGTGTCCATTAATTATCAATGGAAATTGCATATATTTTGAGTGTTACAAACATTTCATGATAATTTAAATCATAATTGTGCCTAAAGAGGATATGTAACTAGAATTAATAAATGTTAAAAAGAGTTACGAACATTATTTTAAAATTTTTATTATATTTTATTTATGCATTTTGTGTGTGTGTGCTTGCCATAGTGCACAGGTAGAGGTTAGAGGGAAATTTATAAGAGTCAGTTTTCTCCTTCCATCATGTGGGACCAGCGGGTGGAATTTAGGTCATCTGACTCAAAGGCAAGCTTCTGTATTATCTTGCCTCCCCAAGATTCATTTCTTAAGATGTTGACATATGCTGACATATACTCTTACATTAAAAATAACAACTTTTATTTACAGTCACAAATTTATATTATTAATGGATCCTGTGTGCAATGGAAGAAATCTGTGAATGTTACCAATATTCTAGACCCAAAGTTGTGCAATATTTTAGGTGAGTGTACTTCTAGTTTCTAACTTCCTGCGATATTTTTACCATCAAATAAAACCAGACCTAAGATAGTCCCCCCAGGCTGTCCATGGACATCTGTTAAAGTGATTCATAGGCTGAAGGATTTCTGAGGTTAATCATTTTGATTAATTTGTAATTACCTCTACCTGCATTCCAGAAGAAAGAATCAATATTGCCATTTGAAAAAAAAAATCAGACTGTGACCCAGTGGAGCTTTCCAAATGTGTGTGGTTGAGTCCTGACAAATCAGCTTGTATGTCTCACTGAGAAAACATAGTCACTGTTCATTAGAAAGTTTCTTAGAAACAGAGAAAATAAACTTTTCACCATTGAAGAAACTTCTACTCTTCTGCTTCTTCCTCCTTCTCTTTCTTTTCTTCCCCTTCCTCCACCCCCTCCTCTACTACCGTCCCTTATAATATCTTTTTGGAAGAGATTATTTCAAAACATACAAGCCAGTCATTAAGACTAAAATTACTATTGACTACCATAAAGATAGACTGCACTATATGACTCTAATTTTAAGAAAATCAAAAATTCCTCTTGCAAATTAATTTTCAAAAATATATATATTTTAAGTAGAACTGGAAGGTTTTGAAACCTGAATTTAATTTATCACTAGACAACTTTCAAGTTTAGTTCTTTTGGCAATACAGAGCACACGCTCTGGATAAAGTGCTGTAAGCTTTATGTCAGACCCTGGAAAAAGGATAGCAAACACTATACAGAAATATTACACCATTGTGAGGGAGCACAGTTTTCAATATGAAGAATAAAATCAACATGGGAGAATATATGGAAAGAAGAGTTCCATAGATCGACTTTTGTGAACCATTCCAGAGTAATACTTCTAAATATATTTTTTAGTGATTGTGTCTTTTTAATATATACATCCCAAAGCATATAGCATATGTGTGTTTACAAGTGGGTTAAACATAGTTTATGTCACTTTTCAGAATTCTACAACATCTTACTTTTTTTAAAAAATCAGAGAATGAAATGTTTTTATGTGATTTACAACATGACACAAAACTGCTAATGTCAAAATTAATTATGTCTTCCATTTTTAGTGATGAACTAACCATGATGATTGAATTACATCTTTCCAGAGTCAAACACGCTGAAAACATTTCTGGCATGACTTCCAAAGTCTCCAGTCATTAGCTACTGCTAATTATGTTGCTGTCTTATCATCAACTTTTGTGGAGATTACTGCCACCTTTGTCTTCTCTTGAGTTTGTGATACAGCATGCCCCTGAGCATACGCTCCCAGCCAAGTCTGTGAACAAAGAACTCTTACTTTCTTCACAAACGGTTACCTGTTGTCTGAAGCCTTGCCAAAACTCTTGGAGTTTGATGAATTTATTCTTAAAGATGAAACGCTATCAGAATGCTTCAATTTAGAGAGAAAACCATCCACTTCACAGTGTTCCCATTCACAGTGGCCATAGGGTTGCCATCTGGAGAGGTAGTCTTACTGGTGAAAGTTTCATAATTGGGAAATAAACCAACAGGCAAAGAAGTAACTTCTGACTCTTCACGGCCTAGCAGCTACTACTTGGACTCTCATTAAACTCTCATCTAACTGTGGCATGTCATTCATGAATCTCTGCTTTTCAATCACTTGTCAAAAAACTAGAGGGTAGGCAGTAGTTAGGGACAAGAGATTAAATGTCCTCAGCCTTTCACGTCTCCTACAAAGCAAAGCCTTCACCTTTTCCAAAGAAGTAATCATGGTTTCCACAAAGTCACAGAACCCTACTCTACTCAGAGAACCTACTATTCTCAGGCTCTGCAGGACTATTCTTAATTCTTTTGTTTTCCATGACAGTTTTATCACACAGATATGTTATTTATAGAGGTTTGTATTATAAAGTCTGTTAATAATACATCACAATTGACCCCAAAACCCAGGCTAAAACCAGGTGAGTCTAGGAGTGTAGCTCACTGTAGAATGCTTGCTTAGTCCACACAAGCTCAAGTCTAGACACTGAAAACATGAGCAGTGACAAACAACTTTTCTTGTGTCTGTGGCCAGGACAATGGAAAGTGTTTAGCTATAATCATTATCTTTTTCTTTTTCATTTTACATCCCAATCGTAGGCTCTTCCTTCCCCTCCTCTGGGTCCTATGCTCCTGCCACCTTCTCCTGTCCTCTCTCCCCTTCTCCACAGAAAAGGGGAGCTCCCTCCCTCATCCCCAGACATCCCACCCCAGCATATCAAGTCACATAGGTCTGAGCATGTTTTCTTCCATTGAAGCCAGACACCACAGCCCCATTGAGGGTAAGTGATTAAAAAAAACAAACAAAACAAAACAAACAAACAAATAAAAAAAACCAGACCTCATAGTCCTTGCCAGAGACAGCATATTTTCTACTTGCTAGGGGCTCCACATGATGACAAACCTACCTATCTGTTACATATGTGCAAGGGGCCTATGCCCAGTTCATGCATGCCCTTTGAATGGTGATTCAGACTCTGTAAGACCCCATGGACTGAGGTTAGTTGACTTTGTTGATCATGTGGAATTCTTGTCTCTTCCCAGTCTTTCTATCCTTCCCCCTATTCTTCCATAAGATCCGACAAGTTCAGCCTAATGTTTGTCAGTGAGTCTTAGCTTCTGGTTGGATCCTCTGTTGCATGGAAGCTCTCAAAGGACAGTTATTCTGAGCTCTTGTCTGTAATCATAACAGAGTATCACTAACAGTGATAAACCTACCTCTCCCGTGGGCGAGGTCTAAGGTTGTGACTATCATTGGTTGGTCATTCCCTCAATGACTGCTACGCCTTTACCCATGCACATCTTGCATACAGGGTAAATTTTGGGTTCAGCATTTTGTGGGTGAGCTGGTTATCCTCACCCTCTACCAGAAGGCCCTCTCCTAAAAGAGCAGTGAATGAAGTGGAGGATCAGCTGTGCAGAGAGAGGGAGCAGGTGTTAATGGGCTGTGTGAAAGATGAGTATCTTATAAGGGAGCAAATCAGCTATCTCAAGAGGCTGACATTGTCACAGCTTCTCCAGTACTGGCCAGTATGCTCATCTGAGGAATTAAAGTCCTCCTCTGGCCTTCATATGGGTGAACAGGTGATTATGGACATGTGCACCACCAACATACACACACATACATACACCATCACACAGAAAGAGGCCAGACCAAGAAGAAAACCACATTTTAGAACAATCTGATAAGTGGCATGCAATCAACTGTAGTTCTTTTTATCAGCTCTTCTCATTTAGCCTAATAAATGTGGAAACAAAGTACACAATGACATGAACCTCAGGTAAGAAACACATACAGTGACCATCTCAGAGACTGGTCTGGTTTCCACATCGTCCCAACATACATCTCCACACTGATATGTCCAAACTGTTAAATATAATGCTACCGCTAATCAAAATGACACAAATCTCAAGGACATTACAAACAACAATACAATAAGAATCAAGTTTGTTAAGTACAGTGAGTAAAAACAGACACATGATGAAGATGTGTATATTTTATACATGTAGATAGAGCTGTGATGACATAAAATCAATTACAAAGTTTATGTGGACAAGAATTAATAAATTCTGTTTTGCTAGATTGTCTTGAGGAATAGCAAGGAATTCATAATTAAAGGCATTTATGGAGACTTGATACTGAACATAAGGGAAGATTCAGAGACAAAGAAGCTCCTATGTGTGTTTACAATTATCTACTGCAAAGTGTTGGGGGAATCTATAACCTAAAAACCAAATGAGAAACAAATAGTTGAAACATTGCAGGGCAAATTATAATTATAAGCAAAACAGGAATAAAAAAAAAAAGAAGGAACAGAGAGTGGGAAGGAAGAAGTCTTCAATAGGAAAAAGAGAAAAAGATAAATCATTACATTTTGTTTAAAAAATTATGAATTCAAAGAACAAATTCACATATATCATTAGACTTTCTCTCATATACATGCACACACACACACACACACACACACACACACACACATTCAAATGTACATAAGAAAACTGGTTCCTTCTCAAGCTAAGACTTCATGAACTTTGTGCTATTCACTCCTGAATCCTGGATCTCCATCATGCAAGTTAGAAAGTAAATCTTCATCAATATTTGGCCCAAAGTTTTAATATAAAATAATTTATCCCCAGTTCTAAAGCAGATGTTAGAAATTTTACAAGGCGGTGGATCATATAAAACCCACCTTCTGTCTGGATGCTGCTGTCTTCAGCAGTTGAACTGATTGATGTGATTCCAAATAGAAAATTGTACAGGAGGCTGAAGTCAAAAGGGAAAAAAAAGTATGTAAATTCAAAATACACGAGAGAAAACATATCTACAAATATATACTTTTGTTTAACATTTGTTGAAACAATTTAAGGTACTAACATCATTTTGATTTAAATTTTAAATGTCTTTTTTATGGCAAGTTACAAGGGACTGATCTTTAGTTATCATTTTCCTATGCAAGGTTACCTTGTAAAGGTGTACAGTGGAACTCCTTCACCTTCTCCCTCTGATGTCAGGCAGTGGTATACTCTCAGGTTCCTTTTCATTATCCACACATTCAGATGCCCAGGAGATCACACCCCACCACACTGGGGTGGGTTGAAGAATTCCACTCCATAAAGGGGTAAAGAATCTGAGTGTCTGTAGATTACTCCTCATTTGCTGAAGTGGCATCCGAATACAGATATCATCCAATATTACAAACTCATAGTTCAGGGTACCTCACCACAGACATTTGAGTGGATGTGAAGGAGAAGGCAGCCAGAGAGGAACTGGGAAACAGTATGCTATGGTGACTTTACAAAGCTGGCAGAATAATCAGGGCAATATGTTATGTGAAGCCAGCAATCTAAGAGCCCTAATCGGAACAAAAAGAAAGTGTCAGGGTTGGTGAGCTACTCATGACAAAAAGATACCTGCTGCTAAGTCTGATGACCTGAGTACATGGTGGAGCAACAGGCTTTCCTCTGAGTCTTCCTGTTTCATAATACACATACACACACACACACACATACACACCCACCCACACACACATGCACACACACACATACACTGACACATTTACAATCACACACACACACACACACACACACTCAAACACACATACTCTCATACTCACACACAGCCTCACACTCACAAACATATACACACACATGGTATATAAATTAATAGAAGTAATTAAGTTAATGACACCTGGAAAGTTTCTATTCTCCTCTTATGCCTGGCAGCTCCATCTCCCCAACAGATCAAGATTCAATGGACTATATATTTAATATTACCAACTTGACAAAATCTAGAATAACCTAGGAGGTAAACCTATTTCTTCTCTCTGAGGAAGTCTTTAGATTGAGTTAACTGAAATGGGTGGCACCATTCCATGGCTCATGTATTGAAATTTAATAATCAACTTGACCTTGGAAAGCACCACTATGCTTTCTGACTGGATGCAATGTGAATGTACTCTGTTCTCTCAAATTTTTGCCATCCTACTTTCTCTGCCAAGATGGACTGGATCCTACAAGTGTGAGCCAAAACAAATCCTTCCCTAAGGACTTCTTGTTAAATATTCTCCCTCAGGAATGATAGAACTAACACATTTCTCCAGTTTCTATTGTTTTTTTCCACAGCTAATGTAGCTGTAATAAATACTTATTTACAAATAGTAAACTGTATATTTAGAAGTATGGTTTTGCTGTCATGCAAATCATCCAAAAGGTATTATTCTATAATTGAATATTTGTCCAAGTTTCTCTGAACTGTTGTCTAGAATAAATACTTTCAATATAAAAACTTATATGTGTAAAATTTTTTCTTTTAATCACTTAAAAGTTAACTTTTCAGAAGAAAAATTATTCAGTTAAAATGGAATAACTTGCATTAGAATTGGCCTACCACACCTATCACTATAAAATCAACTGAAGGTCAATACAAGAGTAAAGAAGGAAGTATCAATAAAATAATATGAAGGCATTTTTTTGGTTGGTTCGTACCAATATATACACTACACATAGTCTGCTGCAAGATTCACTTGGATGTTTGTGTCTTTAAGAGAGAATGAACAGCAGAAATGGTGAGGTTTGGATTGTTTGCAATTCCTGTGCATTCTCAGCTCAGCAGCCAATGTACCTGGCAAGTCTTTCCTGTCACCAGAGACCACTCAAGAACACCCTTGACTGACCCTGAAGTCAACAGGGAGCCCTCAAGCTTGGTCTCATTAGCACCATGCCATAATCAATAGAGCAGATTTTACAACTAACACATTCCAGCAAGAAAGTAATAAGCTCTTGTTTACCATCTAAGGTGATCTGCTGCAGCCTGTGTGCCTGCATCCCCTTCTGTGACACTCTCCAGTCTTCTCACATCACAAGCCTTACTCATCGGTTTGTACTTGTCCTGAGCTTTACAACTTCGATCCACCTTTCTTGAGGATATTGTCAGATGGAGAGTATTTTTATCAGTGATGAACTGTTAGTTCTCTGGTCCTACCACCATTTTTGTCAATTTTTCTTTCTCACTTAAATGGTTTTTAAGGAATATTGGTTTATTTAAGGTATACATTATGGTGTTTTGGTCATATGCATAGTGTAACAATTATTGTCTGGTTACTATAGCCCATGATCTACCAAACTAGCATAACTACCTTCTTATACAGTTACTTCTCAATCTCCTCCTCCCCATGGCTCCTCCTTTCTTTCCTTTTCCTCCTCATCC
>CAJQZJ010004856.1:6933264-6944675 GCA_907164525.1 Lophiomys imhausi | reverse complement strand
CACACAGTATCATTACTGACAGTGATCTGGCTGCACACTTGATCTCCAAGCATCCTTCCTACATGGCTTATCTGCAAATCTGCACTCATGAACAATTTCGCCCAGTTGGCCTGACCCCACTGCAACCAGGGCTTGGGTCTTAGCTTTTACATATTTGACAGTTCCAGATTGTAACATACATGAATGATCATGTAGTGTGTGTGTGTGTGTGTGTGTGTGTGTGTGTGTGTATGTATGTATGTGTGTGTGTATGTATGTGTGTGAATGTGTGTGTGTGTATGTATGTCTGTGTGAGTGTGTGTGTGTGTCTATGTATGTGTGTGAGTGTGTGTGTTTTTTTCCAGGTTATTTTGTTTATTTTATTTAGTACTATGTTTTCTGGGTCCTCCACCTTTTTCAAATGGTAAAATTTCATCATCTCTCCTGAATTCTTGTGTTTGTAACTGAACCTGAATGGTATAATTTAAATTAGTAAGCACATATAATGAATGTAAAATTGGGCAGAATTTTCATATAAGGTGTTTATAGGTTGAAGACCAAAAGGAATCTATTTTTGTTGGAGATCTTAGTCCAAATAGAGTAGTCCAACTATATTTTTATTTTAACAAATGATGTGAAAACACTAGACATTTCATATTGCAACATCTGCTTTCTTTAGGGCTTTGTGTTATTGACTTAATATAATATAATGACTACCTTCCTACTTATGAATTATATCATAGTATCCAAACATGACTACATTACGAAATTGAAAGTTAGAAGTTTCACGACTTCAGTATGATGGTGTCACTTTGAATTATGTTTATATGTCTGAAGTAAATATTTGCAATTATTCAAAAAAAGGAAATGCAAGGCCCTATGTTATTAGATAACCCATTCTGGAGTCCTTTTCAGGCCTTAATAATATCAAGATGAACCACAAGATGAAGTTCTATCTTGTCCTTGGCAAAGTGAATTGAAAAACTCTATTATCTCTTTCCCTGTCTAACTGTATCTGCCTATGTCTGTCTGTCTCTAACCCTGTCCCTCTGTCTCTTCCCATATGTCTATGTCTCTCTCTCTCTCTGCCTGCCTCTCTCTCTCTCTCTCTCTCTCTCTCTCTCTCTCTCTCTCTCCCTGCATCTGTCTCTTTTTGACTCTCTCTCCTACTTCAGTTATCTGTGTTCCTCTAGCATGCTACTGTAAGGCAAGCATGTATTGGTTCTCATGCTGAAGAAATTAGGGTAGAGGAGGCTTTGAGTCTTCTCTCAGAGCTGTATGCTAGTAAAAGGGACGCAGCAAGTAAGCATTCATCCAGAGCAGTGGGCACTGCCCATATGCAGACATGCAGAGGTTTTACACAGTTTGCATTATTTCTTCTTAACCATTTTGATGGCATCAAAATTGCCTGCTTTCCCTGTAAGAAGCAGCAGTGACTGACCGTGCAATCCTGTGTAAAGCTCTCTTCAGATAAGCCTGGAAAAAGATTAATATCATATTATTGCCTTATCAAAATGAAGCTAAGGAACTAATATTTATTGAGTTGCTTTGAACTAGAGGAAAATACGAGTGTTTATTGTTTTTCGGTGTTGCTTGATTTGATCTAGGATCCTGACACTTTGATCAGTCCTTACTTTGAAGATACTTCTGGAAGGAAATTTCAGATATATTCAGGTAAAAATATCCAAAGACTCAGAACTCCCAAGTGAAAGACTTGTTACTTTAGCTTGGAAGAAAAGGAAAATGAAACTTAAATTTCAGAAAACTTACTTGTACTCTCTCAGGTAATTATTATAACTCAAACTTCACAGCAACCCCTTTCTAATATATCCACCATGGATTTGCAATTGTTTTCAAACAGATTTTCAATTAAGTCAAAAAAATTAAGGCTCAAAACATGTGTACAGAGTTGACAGTTATCAATAAAATAACTTAGTTTTGGACTCTTTGTATATTAAGATCAAAATTTTACAATTATTAATTCAATTAATTCAATTATAAATTACAATTATTGTAATCTGCTAATATAGAAAACAAATCTAAGTAAACATCTTTTAAAATGAGAAAAGTAGAGGTGTCTATAATTCATTCTAAAATATTTTTGTGAAACATGACACTTGTAATCTTTCTCATCAATTAAAGTTTAGCCATGATTCACACGATACCCACCTGTAGCAGAAGCTTCCCAGTTACTAGAAGCTTCCTAGTGTCTACTAAGAAGAGGCACATGTGCAAAGTTAGGTTCAATTCCCTTCACACTCTTTCCCAATATGTATTAATAGCTCTGACTGGAGTCTGTAGTTGATTTACAGTGACCTG
Source organism: Lophiomys imhausi (assembly GCA_907164525.1). Classification (NCBI taxonomy): domain Eukaryota; kingdom Metazoa; phylum Chordata; class Mammalia; order Rodentia; family Muridae; genus Lophiomys; species Lophiomys imhausi. Next base: position 6,942,377 of record CAJQZJ010004856.1, on the reverse strand, counting down.
GATGTTCATTCAACAGGGACCTCAACATTTCCCAATCATATTAATAATATTGGTGGGTGTATGCTTGATCATCATAAGACCTTAAAACATTCAGAGTAACATGCTGACAGATGCACTTTCTTCATGCTCGGTTTATTCCAACCTCATGTAACATAGCAATTTAAATCAGAAAATGATTTTTAAATTTGACTAGAACAGAGACAATGTTTTTACCAAGAAAGAGTCAGGGGTGTGTGTACAACAGTATCATTAAATTACAAATAAGCCACAGATACAAATGAACACATGGAAATTTGGGGGGCTCTTTAGCAACAGAATTGCCACACTCGTTAGCCTTTGAACTAGGAGTTGGCTTCTGTCTCTTTTGCAGAGGTTTAGTAGCAGTTTATGGAAGTGAAGAGGGAGAAATTTCTGCTACATCAGTGGATAGAAATCGTGCTGCTAAAGACCCTTTTTACGGTGGTGGTAAACACAAGTCCAAGAGTCCAACCATCTTAAAATTGATTTTTATGAAATGAACAGATGGTGAACCACATAAAATAATTAAGAGTAAATATTGCAGAGGGGAGAAACTTACCACTGTGTTAATTACAGAAGTAGTTACACTTAAGCACCATTTCTCACAAGCAGACTCTGCAGTCATCAGCTCTACAGTGTGCACAGATTGCACTTCATCAGCCCTACTGTGTGTTCAGGACTCTGCTGCTTGCAATGCAGTGGAAGGGGAGACAAGACTGGCAAGCAGGTTGTCAGCTTGAGTAGGAGCCGAATGCAAGGAATGAGGCAGTTACTTAGAGGCATGTTCTAAATACTAAAAAAGGGAATTTCAAGCAGCAAAAATCAGTGCAGAAATTAATATAAATCAAAAAGCCAAGGTATGATTTTTGGGAAGGAAAACTGTAATGTATTTGGGTCACATTTAAAAAGCTTCTGGTTTATGAAGGGAAACTAGACCACAAGTGACAACCATGGTTTTCTTCCTCACATTTCTCCATGTTTCAAATTGTAAAGCATAAGAACAGCCTCTGTGGTGGGAAAATAAATTAGGGTTCTGTACAGCAGAATAACAAATAAAGGGATATAAATTAATTTATGTACAAAGACAACAGTTCTAGGTATTTATAAAAGAATAGAAGACAAGAATATGGTTAGGAAGAAGCAAGCCCCAAATGATCCAATAAAGATGTGAGATGCCATGCAGACCCAGGTCATGAGCATTTAATATGAAGGCTGTGTTGCAGCAAGGCATTTGCTGCAACAGGATGCTCATGGCAGATCTACCTCACAGCTCATCTCCATCAGCCTCCTCTCTCCCTCTCTCACTATAAAACACTCAGCAGCCACTATTTTTATGACTCCTTTTTATCTTCCTCTGAAGGACACTAGTGTGTGACAGCTTTCTTTATGGTAAAAATTTTAAATAACTCTTTTCTCTCTTGTCTTTGTTATGTTTCACTTAAAATGTGCATAATTTTTAGATATTGATGGATGCATTGAAATATCTCACAATAAGTTTTTGCTCTTGCTTATTTGACTGATTGCTTTGTTTATAAGACAGGGTCTTATGTAGCCCAGGTTGGACTCAAATTAATAATTTAGCCAAAGCTGCCTAGAACTTCTGATGCTATTGCCTCTTCTTCTTCAGTGCTGGTATGGCAGGCATGTACCACCATACTTAGATGAAAATAAATTTCCAATGAAAACTGAAAAATATACACAGTAATATTCCAAGGATAATTATATATAGCAGGGTTAGTGAGACGGTTCAACCAGCGAAGGAGCTTCACCAACAGACCTTCATGCCTGGGCTGTGATATGCGGAAGCAATTATTCCCTTCCTTTTTGCTATTCCCCCACTCTTCCACAAAGCAGGAACACAGCAGATGGTCAACTGTTCTATCCTCATGTCAGAGTAGGTTCTAGGGAAGAAGTTCCACTTATGGGTCCCCATAATAGTTAGTCTTACTCTTCCTAGTTCTCCAGGAGACTGAGAGCTAGAACCTTCCAGTTCCCCAGGGAATCATTATCAGCCTCCAGTAAATCATCAAAATTAAGACAAAAGTCTTCCTCCTGGCTCCTGGCTCCATGACCTTCTACTCCAGGGTAACTGAGCTGTTCAGCTCTGATTCACTGTTTGAAGACTATCTCCATAAAGCTGTGTGGTCCTCTAATGTGTAACCTCAATTTTCTGATGAATCTTGGGAAGTTTATTTATTCTCAGTGATCTCAACTTTGTGCTAGTAAGGATAGGAGTGACAGTTTCCAACTCTTTCTATGTCAAAGCTGAGTCTGAAAATATAATTTGTAAAGGAACACTTTACCCAATGTGAAGAGTGTCCACACACAGTTAATGTAAAGGAAGAAAAGAAAAACTGTCATCACATTCTTTGCTTTCCATTCATTCACAAAAATAAAAGCATTTATAGCCATACTCTAATTTTGAACATACAATTTTCTCATCAAACCTTCTCATCACGCATCATTTCCACAGAACTCTCACAAAATATTCCTGACCAATAAAAATGCCAATCATGTAGCATAGTAATTTATCATACACTGTTACCATACCTGTCATTAATCAACAGTTTATAAAGCTGGGGTTCAAGAGGTATGCTGAACACATTTTTTTTTTCACACACAAATAAAACATACAGTAGGACAGATTCTTGGACAAATTTCAGTCATTAAGAGTTATTTAAAAAATCCAAATTTCCATTCAGTTTCTTCTATTCCATGCCATATTTCTACTTCTTCCTTAAATAGTATGATAGATAATGTGTCTGCTACACACTTCAGAGCACCCATCATTTTCTTTGCCTATGTCGTAATCTTTTGAATGAAACCCCTCTGTCAATACTCTCTAAGTATTTTATTCTCTAGTGAGCCGACTTTGAAAATTCCAAGTGACTGTGCTCAACCGTATTATCCCTCTTCTGTTCTCCCCATTCTTTCCTAGGACTCTATACAGATGAAGAAAAGGTAATCACTTCTTGTTGCAGTCTCTTTTGAATTCACATTGGCCATAGGTAATTCTATGCTGAATTCTGGAAAATATGTTCAGACGTGTTTGCACAGTCATTCAGTGCTCAATGTATAAAACAGATTGGAAACTGCTGTTGGGTTCTCCTTCCCTCTTCCTCTTGTCTTTTCTTCTTATGGCACTATGCTTCTCACTCTAAAAAAATTCTGTTTTTTTATTCGTGTTGACTGCTAGTCTCTGAAAGGCATATATTTTATGGTTTAAAGGAAATATTCATGCATTTCACTGGTAACTATTTTGCAAGCTGTTTTTGAGAGTTGCAGTAGTCTGACATGGGTGGCTGTGCATTCATTATTTTGCTAACACATTCATGTTCATGGCTTCCTTAATATGGTAGACTTTCTGTCCCTGCATCAAATATCTTAGAGTATCCATACTGTGGAAGAAAGGTGTGCTTTGGTTGATGGTTTCAGACATTCTCTCACATTGTATGCTGCCGGGTCTATTGTTTTAGGAAAGTTAAGACAAACATCATGAAGGTGTGAGCATGTGTCGAAAGCTGCTTATTTCTTGGTGGACAAGAGGCATAGAGAGAACAAGGGACAAAAGAAAGGAAATGTCTTTCCAGGACATGCCTGCTGCTAATAACACCCCACCCCTGCCTCCCATCTCCTGCCAATGAAGACATTGAAGGACTAATTCACTGATCAGGTCAGAATCCTAAAAGTCTAATTGCTACACTGCAAATCAAGCGCACAATATGCCAGCCTCTGGGGGAACACTTCTCAAACCATAAACACCTGAGATGCTCTTTCATCTTTTCGCCATTGGTTGTTCTAGCTACAATGCCTATCACACTTTGTCTTTAACTGTAAAAACCCTTTCCACCTAAATAAATGGCAATGCTTTCTTCTAGATGAAACCTTTCTTCCTGGGTTTCATCTTCTAGGAAACAAGTGTCACCTCTGATCTGGGGTTCTCACACTCCACAGAAAGATCAGGGGTAATTAAGAAATCAAGTGTAGCTTGCAAAACTGGCTGTTCTCAGAGCAACCATATTCCTTCATACAGCTCTCTCACACAGCTTATCCCTTAAGCTCAGGAAGAAACTCAGAAGGAGAAGACAAAGAACAAGAAAGATGTAGAAGAATTTGAATTCTCAGTTACACTTGTAACTAACTTATTGTGATGGTTTGAATAGGTATGATCCCCACAGACCCATGTGTTTGAGTGTTTGTCTATAAGGAGTGGCGCTATTAAGAAGCATGGCCCTATTGGGGGAGTTGCGGTCTTGTTAGAGGAAGTGTTTTAGGATGGAGAGAGGGCTTTGAGGTCATATATGCTCAGTTTCCTCCTGAAGACCTGTGGATCAAGATGTAGAATATTCAGTTCCTCTAGCACCATGTCTGCCTATATGCTGCCTTGCTTCCTGTGATGATGATAATGGACTAAACCTCTGAAACTGTAAGTTTGTCCCAATTAAATGTATATGCCTTTATAAGAGCTGCCTTGGTCATGGTGTCTCTTCATAGCAATAAAACCCAAACTACGACACTTATAATCACATTAAAACAAATGTTAGTTTAAAACTTGCCTGCATTTATTTATCTGCTGTTTAATTAACACAAAAATTGTATATACTTGTGTGTTACCAGGTAATCATTTGATATAGGTGGACAATGATAAGTATGCCAACAAAGAAAAGTATATTTATCTCTTCAAAAATGTATTATTTCTTTTTAGAGAAAAAATTAAAAACCCTCTCTTTATGCCTTTCTAAAACGTTGATATCTTTATCACTCTACAGTACTACAGTACATCAAAAATTATTTGTCTTATCTAACCAGTAAATTGGTACCTGTTCACTAAATTCTATTAGTCCTGTTTCCCCACCTATGCTCTCTAAGCAACATCATTGTGTTCTCAATGCTACAAAATCAACCTTTTCAAATCCCACATATGAATGACAGCATATGATACTAATTTTTCTGCTTATTTCACTTAGCATATTATCTTTTAGCTCATCTATACAGTCATAAATAGCAGGACATCATTTGTTTTATAGGTGAATAATACTATACTTTTATCAGTTTATGGAAGATTAATGTCTGTGTTGCTTTTCTCATAACTGGGATAAAGCATATGAAAAAAGCGTGACTTGGGAAGGAAAGAAGGAAGGAAGCAAAGAAGAAAATAAGGGAAAAGAAAGGAAAGAAAAAAAAAGGTTTATTATGGCCCATGATGCCATGGTAGGGGTTTGCATTGTTGTAGGAAAGGATGCAGATGGTCATACTGTATCCACAGCACACAAACTCTGGGTATTTAGTTTGTGTTCTCTTTATTCAGTCTAAGACTCTAGTAAATGAGATGATGCCCTCCCTTTGAGTGAATGGTTACATATATCTGGAAACATCCTCATAAAACCTATCTAGAGATATGTTTTCATGGTAATTCTAAAGTTAGTAAGGTTGACAACCAAGATTGATCATTAAACTTCCTCATATTTAATTTCTGGGCTCCTGTGGACATGAGAATGCAAGTACTTTTTCTGTGTAGTGATTACTTTTATTCCATCCATGTAGTAGTGAGATCATTGGCTCATATGGTAGCATGATACTTAATATTTTGAGCACCTTCTGCATTCCACTGTGTTCTATAATAACTTTACTATTAAACCCTTATATTATGTTACAGAAAGTTAAATAAGAACAACTAGTTGACCAGAAGCTGATAACCTGTAAAGTTTTTAGAATGAACAAAGCATTGCAATCTCTTATACTAGACATATTGGTTATCTAAATATTCCTAGTAATTTACCAAAGTCCATACATTAGTAAATTACAAATAAATTTTCTCAAATTTCAATTTATATTAAAATGAGGCTTACTGTCCGGGCCAATCAAAATGTTTCTTATATATTCATTCTTGTACTGCAAAGAAAAAGTGATAATTATTCATAGAGTTCAGTTGCCTATAAATTTCATAAGTTGATTATGAAGAGGTCTCACAGCAGCCTAGGCTACTTATTCCATCATTACTAGAAATACTAAAGAATTAAACAAGAAAACTGCAATACTAGGGTAAAAGCTGTGGAAAATCTCTGCCAGAACAATATGACCAAGTATCCTCAGGCAAAAAAAGGGCAGGTTAGCATGAGGGAGTAGGGAATAGGTTTTGATTTATGATTTTCTTTTTGCTATATTGCCTTTGGTAGGTGATATTTCTAGATTTATATGCCTATAATAGAGAAACACATCAAAGAAACTGAATACTTTGACATATGAAGAATGAAATGATACATCATGATTAAGTCCAATGTTTTATAGGAATACACTATAAGTCAACACCTCTAGTGTACTGCACCATGCAACGATACTATTTCTATGTATGAGGAACTATAAGAAACAGAAATCTCACCTCTATGTCCATTCTAAGAAATAACAATAATATTGAAAAAACAACAGTGGTATTTAAATTATGTAAATAATCAGGTACAATTTTAAATGTTTATCTTTATATCTATTGATACCTTTCACAGAGTGCATGTGAATTCTGTGTTAGTGGGAGGAATAATATCTCAGGAGCTTGTGCTAAGAAACCTGCATGAGCCATGAAGTGTGTGAGTGTTTATCCAAGCTCTAACTGTACAGTGTCCAATGTGACTGTGTTATAATGTGAATGCAAATTGATATCAGTTATTTCCTTTAAAATAACAAATATTTAAAAGAGGACTAGCAGAGTGTACATATGAAGAGGATGGGAATATGACCCTATAGTAAATGGGCTGTGTCAGCCATTCTGGATAGGTGTATTAATTAAAGATGTGTGCTCTTGATGATCCACTATAGCCTTAGCCACTCTTTTGGGATTGGTCCTTGGCAGTTAAGTTGATTTCCTGTTTCCTTCTTGTCCACAACATTACTTTCTCTGCCTGAGGACTTTTTAAGAAATAAGTCCTCTACTTTACCCAGCACTCTTAATTTCTAAAGAGAAATCACACTTCAGTTATCAAGGCTTTAATTGCTAAATGATTTGTTATTTGGATTTGCAGAATCCAGAACACTCTGTGATCTTCAGAGGATGTAATAGTGTAGAACGGCCTCCTTGATCTCTGAACCAATGCATCAACTAATGTAAAGCAAACATAGTCCTGTGTGCTTTCACTTGCAAAATAGTATTTAGGTCATCTAAAGAACTGCAATAACAAACTTCAGGAGGTCAAAGTCTATTGCAATATTCTAGCCTGGGAAAAAGAGGAAAGGATAAGAGACCACCTAGAAGATGGTGTTCCTCTTTCCTTTTCCACAAAAGTCTTTTGTGATATCTAATCACCACACAACCATCTTGATGTCCTGAAGCAGGAGATTTGAAGATGGTAGCCCTAGCCTCCAGTATGCCCCTTGAATAAATACAATTCCTTTTAATTAGGTCTCCAGTATTGACTTTTGAGCCATGAGTATCATGGAACTGAGCTTGAAGAAACTCCAGTTTGTATTCTAACATTTTCACATGGTTGTGTGAGTATATTTATCAAGGTGATGTATATAGGCACAGGAAATTGAAAATAACATGTCAATCACTAAAGAAATAATGAGCCAAATGAATTGAATGTTGTTGAAAGCCACAAACTGATGGTATATTCAACAATAATACCCACACCTCAAACTTAGGGTTATAAATATAGCAGGAAGTAGAACTACTCACCCTTTGATTAGCTTAACCTTCTCATGGACACCCCAGACCTGGAAGGCATTTATAAACATTAGACGTGGCTTGGCAAATACATCAGAAGGCTTTAATGGGAACAATATAAAAACCCAGAAAGGAAAGCATAATAAAATCTAACAAGGGAAGAGATTTATGGAGATTCAGAAGTACAACGTGCTCTGAGCCAAAAAAAAAAAAAAAAAAGTGTCTAGTTTTGCTCTCTTTGTGACTGTTAAATGAAACAATCAATCAAAGGAACTAGACACATCAGTAGGAAATCCCTGTAAATTGAGTATGATGACTTAGATGTGTTTATACTTGCTTACATTCCCATTACTTAAGCAGAGGCAGGAGACTTGAGAGTTGATGGTGAGCACAGACACAGAAAGAATCTGTCTGAAACAAATAATAATAAACAAATCCCCCCCCCCAAGTCAGATTGTAAATTCATCATTTTTACATACCTGTTTCCTGTTCCTCCTCCATCTCTTTTCATCTACCCTGAAAATCTGAGAGCATTAACTGGACAGCTAGAAATAACTTAGGGAGCAAGAGTCATTGAAACAAAAAGAGCTCACTGCAGCACTCTAAGCACTTCTTATGGCAATGCAAATTCTCTTCATTCAAAACGAGCCTTTTAATATTTTAATTAGGATACTGTGGTATATGAAAGGAACATCTGATTTTAGAAATGCAAATGAGGATGTGCTATGAAACAAAGATGCAGAATTAAAAAGGTAATAAGCAGTTCAGCTACCAGTTAGGAAGAGACAGAATAAGAGAAGGATCCTGAAAAATAATCTGATTTTTTAAAATGAAAATTATAGTAGCATTTTTCAAATTTAGTGATTTGACAAGGTTAATGACAAATTTAATACACTTTTTATTTAGAAATGCAATAATTGTCTTTGACTGATAAACTTGAAAACCATCAAACTGATTCCATATTGATAGTAAGCAAAGTGGCTGCCCCTGTATGTATAGAATGTCAAGAAAACTAAGAGTTCTCCCTTCATTACTATCATGGCTTCCTTCTTCCCATTCTCTTTTTCCTCAGTTGCTTGTTGCTATGAAATTGAACACCTTTTGCAGATTATGTATGAAATGCAGTTGCTTTTTCAGCCCTCCTATTTTAAGTACAAGGAAAATAAATATCTGAATGGTTAAAGAAGTTGGCTAGTGACTTGCAAGGACTCAAATCACATATATGGTCAAAGCTTGCATTCTCCAAACCAGATTTCTGTAATTTAGGATATCAGGCTTAGGATTTCTGGCAACTTAGTGGACAATTTTGCCAAAAATCCAAAAATTAAAAAAAATTGAACTTGTGTTGCATTTTTCTTCAATCATAGGAAAGAAAACTTAATTGGGGGAGTGAGTTCTTTCTTTCTTTCTTTCTTTCTTTCTTTCTTTCTTTCTTTCTTTC
>CAJQZJ010004856.1:6916792-6933254 GCA_907164525.1 Lophiomys imhausi | reverse complement strand
TTCTTTCTTTCTTTCTTTCTTTCTTTCTTTCTTTCTTTCTTTCTTTCTTTCTTTCTTTCTTTCTTTCTTTCTTGATTATGTTTATTTACTGATTCAACTTGTATCTCCATCAAAGACCTCTCCCTCCACCCTTCTCAGTCCCACCCTCCCAACCTCTACCCCCTCTTCCACCTATCCTATTGCTTTGGTGTGGGGTACCCCCACATCTCAGCCCCCCTCAGTTCATCAGTCATATAAGGGCTAAGAAATTCCTCTTGTATTGGGAGTCTTACATTCTAGCTCTACCAAGGCAAAGTGTCCCACTAACAGATAACAAAGTCCATATTCCTGTCCTTTTGGTGTATTGGTTGTAGTATAATTATCCTGTACTATATGGCTAAAATCCAGTTATAAGTGAATGTATGCTCTGTGAATCTTTCAGAGTCTGGGTTAGCTTACTCCAGATGAGCTTTTCCAGTTCCATCCATTTGGCAGCAAATTGCATGATTTCCTTGTCTCTGATAGCTGAGTAGTATTCCATTGTGTAAATGTACCACAGATTTTTTTTTATCCATTCTTTGGTTGAGGGACATCTGGGTTGTTTCCAGTTTCTAGGTATTACAACTAAAGCTGCTGTGAACATAGTTGAGGAGATGTCCTCGTGGTTTGGTGAGGAAGCTTTTAGATGTATGCCCAGGAATGGTATGACTGGGTCTTGAGGTAAAGCTATTCAAGGTTTTCTAAGATATTGCCAGACTGATTTCCATAGTAATTGTACAAATTTGCACTCCCACCAGCAATGGAGGAGTGTTCCCCTTACTCCCCAACCTTGCCAGCATGTGATGCCATTTGAGCTTTTGATCTTAGTCATTCTGACAGGTGTGAGATGGAATCTCAGAGTCATCTTGAGTTCCATTTCTCTTAGGATTAAGGATGTTGAGCATTTCTTCAAGTGTCTCTCAGACATTAGATATTCGTCTTTTGTGAATTCTCAGTTTAGCTCTGTACCCCATTTTTTGATTGGATTATTTGATTTCTTGGTGTTTAATTTCTTGAGTTCTTTATAAACTTTGGATATTAGCCCTCAGTCAGATGTGGGATTGATAAAGATCTTTTTCAATCTGTAGGTTGCTGTTTTGTTCTAATGGCAGTGTCCTTTGCCTTACAAAAGCTTTTCAGCTTCATAATGTCCCATTTATTGATCATTGGTCTTAGAACCTGAGCTATTGGTGTTTGCTCAGGACATTGTCACCTGTGTCAATGAGTTAGAAGCTTTTCCCTATTTCCTCTTCTATTAGATTTATGTTAAGGTCTTTGATCCACTTGGGTTTATGTTTTGTGAAAGGTGACAAATATGGATCTATTTGCATTCTTTTAAATGTTGATATCCAGCTAGACTATTACCATTTGTTGAAGATGCTTTCTTTCTTTCTTTCTTTCTTTCTTTCTTTCTTTCATTCTTTCTTCCTTCCTTCCTTCCTTTCTTTCTTTCTTTCTTTCTTTTTCTTTCTTTCTTTCTTTCTTTGTACCGTTTTGGCTCTTTGACAAAAATTAAGTGACCATAGATGTGTGGGTTTATTTATGGGTCTTCAGTTGGATTCCATTGATCAACTGGTTTGTTTTTATGCCAGTATCATACTGTTTTTATTACTATTGCTCTGTAGTATAGCTTGAAATCTGGAATTGTGATACCTCCAGATGATTATGAACTGCATGCATTTTCTCAAAAAAAAAATAGAGCCTACTTCCTCCGTGGTAGATATGTTAATTGTAAGTAAAGCAGAGATAGAGGAAGAAAGATGGTATGATGAAGCCATAGAAACCAGCAGACAAGGTAACTAGGGAAGCAAGTAAACCTTTGAAATATACAAACAGGGCACTGGCTTCTACAAATCAAAGGCTAAGACTCCATTCAGATAATAGCAGAGCTTCATAGGTGAGGTCCTACTGCTTTTCAGGAACTTCCCTACCTGATGTTTCTACCAGTATGATTAAATAATGCCTTGATTTTTAAATTATACTTATTCTGTTTCTATAAAAACTTTAAAACTATTATCACTTTGGAAACTGTAATTTAGGGTAGTCTGAATGTGAGCTTCTGGGCTATAGACACTCATATTTGGATTCAAAATAAACAATTCCTTATTCCTTTTGATAATAGTTAGTTATGTGATGACAATGCACTTTCCTTTGAGTGAGGAGGGTTGGGAGGAGTTGGGCAAATGGTGAAAACATACTTAACACCTTGAAAGACTGGCATCTAGTTAAGGAACCACATAGATCTACCAAGGGAATTGCAGAGTACATTTCAGGTCCACATTGACAGTCATTTATTCACAGGGTATTGCTATACTTCATACGCAAGTTCTATGTTGGATTTTGAGTAGACACTAAGAAAAAGCAACTTAGGAGCTGCTTAAAAATGCATTGTGGTTACAGTGTTTGGATTGCCTTATATTCATACAGGCATTAGCAATTTACTTAGTACCCAGGGAAGTAACATGATTTATTCGTTCAAGGAAGTTGATAGTCCCAATCTTATGGAAACTTTAAAGTACCTTGAAGATTAATTTAAAAAATGCATTTATATCATATTGCATAGAAACAAATATGATACAAAGAACATGTTCTTCACACTACTTGGCATAAATATTGTAATTTACCAGTTAACATTGCTATTCATAATAGTGATGTTAACAACTTCGTTTCAAGCATTAGTGGAAGATTCTCATCATATTGTATGTTTTCTGGTTCACAGGCCATTCACCCATAGTAAAAATTATATATAAACACAAATAATCCCGTGGCATTATTTGTTGATGTCTTAAAAATGATGGAGTTCTTGAAGTGAGACTGACAAGAGAGTATTAAATATATATCCTAGGTATTGTTCAAAGTTTGAAGAAGATAAATCAAAAGAAAATGTACACAAACATGCACACAACACACACACACACACACACACACACACCTTTGAAAAGCACACATTGTATAAAGTCACAAAACTCCAAAATGATGTCCACACAAAAATAACAACCTATATTAATGAGATATCATGTGAAGAACATGGATGCATAAATAAGACTTTCACAGTTTTAATATGAATAGAGTGCTAAGAAGAAAAGAGGAAATCCCACAGGGTGCCACCCTATACAAAAAAACTACAAGCAAATAATGACTATTGAAAGAGGGATAATTGACCTTTCTTAGAATAAGTCCTGCAGTTGGCTCTACAATACAAAACAGTCAGTCATGAGACCATATATTCGAAGCTCTACTAACCGGGCTCAGCACGTTTTATTTATATATTTATGCATATACATACATGTAGGTAATAATAAAAAAGGAGACCATCAACTTGAGAGGGAGTGAGGCAGGAGTTAAGAACAGATATCGGGGGCATGGAAAAGGTTACAGAGAGAACAAGGAAGAGGAGAAGTAAGTAATATTTCAATTTAAAACTTTAATACACAGGAAAATAAATAATAAACCACCTAGATGAGAAAGATGGGGAAATAATAAAGGGCTAACAGTTTTAAAAAATGCTAGTGACTTTATTGTTAAGCAATTATGTGGACTTTTTTATATGAGGAGAAAATGCAATAATTTTTTAATTGTTAAATTTTAGAGAAGTTTTAATTAAAAAGCTCAACAATGAAAAGATTTTTCCCCTGAAAATTATAAGCTGCATAGTAAATAGGGACTTTCAAAGACTGTGCAATATAGTATGCATAATATTAATTTTCTCTAGAACTTACTTCATTAAAACAGAATTTATGATAATGAAAACTGGGGAAAAATCAATATTTTGTAACAAGGAAAGAGATAGATGTACTAGAGTACATCTCTCACAAGACTATTATGCAGCCATTAAGGTGATGGTTTCTTTATAATTAATTACTCAGAAAACTTTCAATAGCAATTTCATATGATAAATGGATGATTAAAATTCATGTGTATTTGCAACTATGCACATATACATATGCTAATATTCACATATATTGAAATGCAAGATTCAAAGTGTATACAATCACATATATTCAAAACCAAAATATGGACTAAAATGTTGTCAACAGATCTTAGACTATGACATTGTTTTTTTCTATGCATTTGTAAAAGTTTTTCCAGGTTTCCAGATCCAAAGTTTACTTTTACAATAAAGAAAATATTATTTTCAAAATCATCATTTGAGCTCTAATGGGCACCATCACTACTCATTTTACCTTGATGTCAAGGAAATTGGCCTTATGAGAATTACATGTTTCAAACATCTGCTGCTATTCAATGACTAACATTGGACATCACTTGGTAAAATGTTCCCTAAGAAAACTTGATTTATAATTGCACTAATTCCCTTACAGCAGTCTCCACTAAATGGCTCCTACATTTTCAAAAAAAAGGATGACTTTTCAAAAACATATATGTAGCATGACTTTTTTGTTTTGTTTATTTATTATTTCAAGTTACTTCTCCATCACAGTCCTCTCTTTCCACCCCTCCCAGTACCACCCTCCCATCCACTCCTCCCTCTTCCACCTATCCTACTCCTCTGGAGTGGGTTGCCACTACATATTAACCCCTTCAGTTCAACAGTCATATGAGTGTGAAGAGCTTCCTCTTGCACTGGGGGCCTATGTGGCAACTCTATTAGGTTAAAGTGTCCTCACTAACAGGTAACAAGGTTGATGTTCCTGTTCCTTTTGGTGTGTTGGTTGTAAGATAGTTATCCTGTACTACGTGGCTAATATCCAATTATAAGTGAATAGATACCATGTGCATCTTTCTGAGTCTGGGTTAGTTCACTTAGGATGAACTTTTCTAGTTCCATCCATTTTGGCTGCAAATTGCATGATTTTGTTGTTTCTGATAGCTGAGTAGTATTCCATTGTGTAAATATACCACAGTTTTTTATCCATTCTTTGGTTAAGAGACTTCTGGGTTGCTTCCAGTTTCTAGCATAAATAAAGCTTCTATGAACATAGATGAGGATATGTCCTTGTGGATTGGTAAGGAATTATTTGGATGTATACCCAGAAGTGGTATGGCTGGGTCTTGAGGTAGAGCTATTCCAAGTTTTCTAAGATACCACCAGACTGATTTCCATAGTGGTTGTACAAGTTTGCACTCCCAACGGGAATGAAGAATGTTCCACTTTCTCCACAGTTTTGCCAGCATGTGGGGTCATTTGAGTTTTTGAGCTTAACCATTCTGAGAGTTGTGAGATGGATCTCAGGGTCTTCTTGAGTTGTATTTCTCTGATGATTAAGGATGTTGAGCATTTCTTCAAGTGTCTCTCAGCCACTAGAGATTTTTTTTTTTTCAGAAAGGCATATCCCATGCATGGTAAGTTGGCTATTTACCCTCAGTAATGGTGTGAATGTAGCAAAACTAAAATTGGTTCTCATTGACTCACATAACTCTCCATGTTATCCTAGTCACACATTTGCAAGCCTTTTGCAAGACAAAGGAACAGAATTATATATTTTATATAATAATACACCCTATTATAATCTCAAAGGAACTATTTATCACTGCATCATATAATTGTATCTTCAGTTATTTATCTGTTCTATTTAATCTCTTTCTTTACCTCTTCCATAATAAAAGGTAAATTTTTTTTTCTGTGCTATGATTTTGCCACAACAAAAAGAATCAAGCTAACATTGGGACACGTACCTGCAACCACAGAACTCAGGAAGATGAGGTAAGAAGACCAAAAATGAGAAACCAAATTGAACTGTATCCTGGACCTATATCAAAATAAAAATGACCAAAACAATAATAATTAAGTTACAATTCCTATTTTCAATAGTGAGTTATGAAGAAGTTTCTATTCACAAGGAAAAAATTAAACTTACAATGAATATGGAAATTCTGCTAAACTTTTATTGTTGCTGTTAGGAACTTTAGAATAATAAAAACTGTGATAAAGAAAATATATTCTCTCCATGGTTTGTTTTCCTAATTGTCACTTGTTCCAGTTTTCATGACTTATTCAATAGCAGTTCATTATACAGAAACAGCAGTAGGTATCTACTGTGGCATAATGTAATTAAAAAATGTAGCATAGAAAATAAGAGGTCATCTTAAAGGAAGTGCTGATATTTACTTTTGTGACAGACATACATACAAAAAGCAGCATATGCTCAACTTCCACTACCATGGGACACACAGCATGTCTTGGTTAAGACTGAGCAATAAAGGGAATGACAGCCTGAAAATGTGAAGGATCTCTAGCTAAATCATTAAGTACACATATTATACTTTCCTGTTTTTGTTTTCTGCTAGCTGAGAGAGCCAGAGGAAAAGGAGTTTTCTGTGAGATTGTCTTTTCAAAATAAACTCAGAAGAGATACATATAAAGTCTCACAAATATGACAATCCATAAATGAACTGAACAAGAAGGTCACAATAGAAATGGTAAAATGTCTCAATAAAAAAAAAAAATCTAAAGTTAAAAAAACAGACATCTCAGCTCCTGACAGCACCCCCTATTCTACTCCAAATAGAAGATGAGCATCGAAGAATCTCCAGTGGGAGATGACTGAATTAGTCGCAAGCCTATCTCTTGGTAGGAAAAGCCCCTTGCTCCAACTGTAGACAGAATGCTGTCCAAAAAGGACAAAACTTGGAAGCAGGTAAGTCGACAGCCTGGCTCTGCCAAGACAGGGTAGATAAGTCCTTCATAACCCCTGCTCTACAATCAATGTCTGTCAGAGAAACGGGGCCAAACGACTGAAGAGCGATGCTGTAATGTATGGAGAGAAAATGGGAACTGTCCAGGCAGCCACTGGACAGTTATGTCATTTCTTAGTTTTGGAAGCTGCAGGCCCTGTACTTCCTATAAAATCAGATATATTTATCCCTCTCAGGTCTCTGAGGTGGTTGAAGAACAGATAGCGAGAATCTCATAATTAAATTTTGAATTGTTTAGGAGTCAAGAGAGTGTTATAGATCTAGGATGATGCTTTTAAAATTGTGTTGCAAGTTATTATGAATGTTGAGTTAGATATAGAACTTTAAACTCATGGAGATGGTTAGATAGTAGAATGTTAAAGTCAGGTGCCAAATACACATGGACTGGACATTGGGAATGTACGCTAAGCCATATAACCCTCATAACTGTGGCCTAATTACCTCTGTTGTTTTGTATTGTATCTATTATTATAAGAAAAAGAGCCATTTGTTGGACTGAAAGGGGAAACTGTAGGGGGAAATAAGATATACCTTAAACTTTAAAAAAAGGGAAGAGAATGGGGGTTGAAGGTGGGAGGGTGGGACTGGAGGGGGGAGTAGGAAGGGGAATGCGATTGAGATATAACTTGAAGAAATAAAAAATAAATTATTAATAAAAAAGAAATGGTAAAGTGAACAGGGGAAAGTCAAAGAGGCTGTAACTCCATACAAAGGACTATATTAAATTTTATTGAACAAAAATGTGGTTTTGTTGCTTTTGTTGTTTTTGATGATGATGATGATGATGATGATGATTTTAACTAGCTGAATTCAAACTCCCGGTAGGATAAGAAGGCGAAGCATTGGGAGTTTGAAATTTGGGTCTAGAGATCATTTCAAGATTCATTAATTTATTAAAGCAGAAGAGTAGTTGATAATCCAAAGAATGTTCCTGATTGTTAGTAAGGTAAAGAAGATGGAGTGAACATAAGGAACGGTGTTTAATAAAGAATATTCAACTATGAAAATGTAAATCAGCTGTGATTCTCATTTCTGCTTGCCAGCATTTCCCAATGAAAATGAGTTTTATTGATATTCAACTCAGAGTGAGACAATTCAATGAATGATATTTACAATTTTATTGAGGATTTTACAGCCTGTGGAATGCCCCTCAGGTGATAAAAGTATTGGAATATATTTCTATAATAATGATGGGGTAACTTTTCCTTTCTCTAACTTCAAAGACATAAATAAATTTTATCACTTATGTAGCATATTATGAAAAGATAAAAAGTTTGTAGAGCCAAGAAAATTTTTGTATATTAGGCAAATTCTTATCCAAATGGTAATGCTTTTTATTGGTCTGGTAGGTTATTACCTATCTTTATTTCCTTTATCTTATTTTTGGCAAAGTAAATGAAAAGTGAGTAATCATATTTCTTTTTTGAATAAAAGAATTGACAAAAGTTATCATCACAACATATTTATAAAGATAAAACCTACTATTCAAGTAATAATCATGAGAAATAATGAGGATACAAGAAAGTGAGTCATAATTCTGTCAAATACTAAGTTTGAGTGAAAGTAATCTACATTATCAGGGAGTCTCTTCCTTGAATGTTTTTCCTGCGTGGAAAGCAGAAATCTGACACTACTGTTATCTGAGCACAGAACATTCTCAGGCTGTATTTTTTTTTTTTTTTTTAATGGGGAGATAGGTTCCTACGGACTGGCTAAACATTTAAGCCTAGAAGTCCTTTCTTCCTTTGTAGTAGAGTTTAAAGGCATATATTGTGTGACCTTTCCTGGGGAAACACAAATATCTGTTCACCTCAGACAGAGCATCCACACTAAACCAAAGAATGATTCCACCCAGATCAAACTTCAAAAGCCAATGAGTTTAATGAGGTCACTTACAGGAGCACTGAGGACTCAAAAGCAGCTGCATCAACAAAAAGTCCACTCTGACATGCATGGTGACTCAGGAAAACTGCATCCCTGGAACTCAGAAGAATCTTCACACACACACACACACACACGCACGCACGCACGCACGCACGCAAAGCACACACGCATACCATGTGTTTAGTACATTTATAACCTTAGAAACCTTTTTACACTTGTAACTTTCTGAGCTTCTGTGCCTTGTCAGGTTCCTGAGTTTCATGGGTCTTGCAGGCTCAGGGAACATATATCTTAATGGCAAATCTCTGTCGTTTTATCACTGGGACATGGACACTTAGGGTCCTATGTGTATCTCTCTCTACTTAGTAGGAATGTTGATTGTCAAAATGCTTTTTAATTCCTCATGGGAAAAAAATCTTATAAGGCCTACTAAATTTGTTATTAGGTTTTTAAAATTTAAAGGATAAACCTCAGAACAATTAAAGATGTAGAAAGCTGGGTGTGAAAACATATTTGCCTTATCATCACCATCAGCATTCTCCACTTTGTTACTGTCACTGTGGCAGTGGAAGATAATGGATTCATGTTCTCAACTCTTCCTCAAAATATAGTGTGAAATCCAGAGTTCTTTTTTCCTCCACCTCTCCAGTAATTAAATTACCCTTGGAATAGATGGAGTTTCCTGCATCAGTCCCCTAAGTTTGAGCTCAGATGTAAGACATGTTTTGATTAACATGATCTCACCGACTGTGATGAGGCAGGCATTGCATACACAGGGGTAGTATGTCACTACCATTAAACCTTTATCACCTACCCTAAAAAAGAATATGCTGAGTAGGTGCCATAGGAAAAAAGGAAAGGAAACCCATATTGATTGTAACTGAATGGAAATCAGAGCCTGCATCCAAGTCCAGCTAACCATGTGAGCCAAGCCTGAACAACAACCCTGCCAGCTCATAAGCAAGAAATGATACTGAACGTCCTTGAGATTTGACTACTTACAATACAATAAAAATCACAGAAACAAACATAAGTAACTGCAAAGAAATGAAATGTAAAGTTTTCAAAAACAAGGCCATATGTTTTAGTGCTGTGTTATAAATATAAGCTGAATATAAATACACATCATAGAAGAAAAGAAGTCACACTATTTGATTGCATTGAAGTGAGTTGGAAAGCATTGGTCACTAGGACATTGTTGGTGAGGGGAGCTAGAGGAAGTCCCTTTGTTTGACATGCCCTCACAAAAACCTGAGGAAAACGTTACATGATCTTATCTCGGTGTTTGCCTGCAGATGGAAGAAATTACTTTTGTGTATGATCCTTAGAAAATAGAGGTGGGAAGGATGCCTACCTAGTAAAAGACTGTAGCCCCTGGCTATAGAACAAGAACAACTGAGTTTAAATAGCAGCTTCTATGACTACTGCCTTGACTTTGTTATTTTTCTATTACAGTGACAAAACACCAAAATACTGTGACCAAAAGCAATTTATGGAAGAGAGTGTTTAATTTGGAGTTCATAGCTCCACACAGAGATCATGGTAAGGAGCATGACAGGAGGTAGGCAGATATGGTGCTGGCAGATAACCTAAAAGATCACATCCTTAAATGAAAGTACAAGGCAGAAGGGGAGAGAGAGAGAGAGAGAACAGGGAATGTGATAGGATCTGTAAACTTCACACCCTGCCCTCAGGGCACACCTCCTCCAGCAAACACATACTTCCTAATCCTTCCCAAACAATCCTACCAACAGGGAACAAGACTTTCAAATATATGACTCTGTGGGGATCATTTCTATCCAACCCACTACATACATGATATGGCCTAGTAATGTTGTTTTATGCCCACGAACAGAATAATCATAATGGCTGGATATAGCCCTAAGCCTCCATCATTTATCTTTAGCTTTGTGTAAAGATGAAGCCAGGTAAGGGATATGCTACCATCCAATTGGATCACTGATTCAAATGGAGAAAACCAACATCAGAGACATAGGAAGACCTCATTGACTCACAAAACAGCAACAACAACAAAAATAAAAAGCCATTGTGATTTCAGGACAATGGAGACCCTCTGACTTCTAGATTCTGAGAAAGGGCAGTTTTCAGGTAAAGGAAAGGTATTGCTAATTAGTAGATAGAACCTCAGAGCTTGTGAAACTCACGAATTGATATTAATGCATGAAAACTTGGGAAAATGCACTGCACTAAATTTATCCCTGAATAAATTTAATTCATTTCAACCAATATTTATCAAGCATTTTCTATGTGTGAACTGTTATTTATAAACAAGTATGAAAGTGGCAGGCTGGGAGCAGTCTAACTCATAAGTCTGCATTTGCTCTCTGTGCTCTCTTGATGGCTTGAAATGGTGACACATTCTTACACTATTTCTTCACACAACTTACCCTCTTGGTTGACAGAACCCTGAAAGAGATACAGGTGAGATATATATTTCCTTTATCTTAGGATTTTTCACCTGTATGTGTGAGGGTTTAGGGCCTGGGGAATCTGAGCGTAATGAGTATGTGCAGGTCAGAGAACAACCTGGGGCAGCCCATTCTTTGATGCTGCATGTAGGTCTCAGAGATTGAATTTAGGTCACTAACCTTAAAGGGAATGTCCTTAACTAATTTAAACTGATAAGCCATCTCCCTGGCTCCAAGATGTGTGCTTGCTGATGGCCAGTCATATGGATTAATCTTACACTAACCATCCTTTGGTCCTCTGTACTACCTTGTTTCGTTTTTGTTTGTTTGTTCGTTTGTTTTATTTGTAACTGTATGATGAAAGGTTTAACTAAATAGTTCCTGAATTATTTTCTTTAGACTTAAAACTTTCTAAAGTATAAAGTTTCAGTCCTTTAACTGTAGCATTTATTTTGCATAATCCTGGAATTTGTACATTTTATGAAGCAAATAAATATGATAATGACACATGAAGATCTAGAAAATAAGTAAACTTTTTATCATGTGTATTAATCAAGATACAAACAGAGAAGTCAAAAGTCACCAAGGCAAATTATTGTAAGTATTAATAGGATCAAAAGAAAGGTGTCTGTCTCCTAGTCAGGCTAGTGCATACTTTTGTTACATGCATTGTGTTAGAGACACACAAGGGTTAACTGAGATGCATGAAGGAAATTGGATGAAGAAGTGATGCCTGAATTTTCACTTTAGAAAACAGCCACTTAAGCAGGTAGTGAACTTGATTTTTTCGATTTTGTTAAAGATTTTTGTTTCTCAAACAGCAAATACTAGGTTTCCAAAAGGTTTTTTTTTTTTTTAAGAAAGAAAAGACTCCCTTGGCACACTCTGAACATGACTTAGGCAAAGTGGGACATATTAGTACTACGTAGATGGCAGAATGCAATCACATCAAAGCGCTCCACTGACAAAGAACTGCACATCCATATGGTAATGAAGTCATACCTTTGCCCTCTCAGGAAAGTTCTAAGCCTGTGGATGCTGTTCCTTGACTCATTCAGCCATTAGTCTGAAGTTTTCCAGGCTTTACCAGACTCATCTGAAAGAATTAAGCTTCACCATAATTGCAGTTACTGAAAGTGCCAGTTGTTCTAAGGCTAACAAAAATCTATAAAATTTAAACAGTTGAACTTCATTTAATTGGCATCTCAAAACTGGATAGTATACAGTTGAATTTAAAATGCTACTGGGTCTGTATTTAAAAATAAGCCTTTTCGAAGGTATATATGTGTGACAATTAAATTTTCAATCCTTACTTTTAAAAAAATGCTAATTGTACAATGACTTTAATTATATTGTAAGTGACTAAAACATAAATTTTCTGCTCCAAGAATAAATAATCAGCAAGGAAAGTTTATTTATAGCTTTTTTCACATAAGCAGAAGATCCACATAAAATTTGAAGAGTAAAATTATCTTCTCACACTTTAGAATGCTTCCTTTTTAATTAATTTTCTGTTCAAGTCTTTATTGCCAATTTATTTTCTTTTAGCTTCTTGACCCTTCTGTACATTGCTGAGAAAACTTTTTCAGCTCTCTCCCTCTCTCCCTCTCTCCCTCTCTCCTTCTTCTTCTTCTTCTTCTTCTTCTTCTTCTTCTTCTTCTTCTTCTTCCCTTCCTCCCTTTCTGCCTGCCCCTTTTCATTCCCCTTTCCCTCCTCTTCTCCTTTCTTTCCACCTGAATATATGTATGTCCCAGTAATTTAATCATTTATAATATTTTACACAACATTCCTAAGAGACACAAAGTAATTAAGTTTATTCAAACAAGAAAGCTCAAAAAGGATAAAATATCACAATCACACATGCCTTTATTAGTTATAGTACAAATGTCCCTCCCTAAAGAATTTTCCCCCATAGGCTCATTTGCAATGAAATATATTGTAGTACAAAAAGAAGGTGGCAGAGTATCTGTACCACCATGATTAACACTGTGCTGAGAAAAAGAACTATGAACATTGATAAAGCAAACATTTTATATCCTTTAAATAGATGTGCTATTACTATGTGCTACAAAACAAAATTGATATAAATTATGCATATTATTTACTGTCTATATACAGAGTGCAGAAAATATATGCATCTACAAAAAGTGTTATTACTTACAAAATTTTTTTGGATAAAATACTAAGATTCACTTTTCAAATGAATTACCACTACAGAATCAAGCTATTACAAAAAA
Organism: Lophiomys imhausi; assembly: GCA_907164525.1. Taxonomy (NCBI): domain Eukaryota; kingdom Metazoa; phylum Chordata; class Mammalia; order Rodentia; family Muridae; genus Lophiomys; species Lophiomys imhausi. Next base: position 6,920,029 of record CAJQZJ010004856.1, on the reverse strand, counting down.
GATAGTAGAGTTCTATATAAATTTTGTATATTAGCCCTCTGTCAGATTTGGAGTTGGTAAAGATCTTTTCCAAATCTCTAGGTTGACAATTTGTTCTAATGACAGTGACCTATGCCTTACAAAAGCTTTTCAGTTTCATGACATTCCATTTATTGATAGTTGGTCTTAGAGCCTGAGCTATTGGTGTTCTGTTCAGGAAGTTGTCACCTGTGCCAATGAGTTCAAGGCTTTTTGCCACTTTCACTTCTATTAGATTTAGTGTGCCGGGCTTTATATTAAGATCTTTGATCCACTTGGACTTAGGTTTTGTCCAAAGTGATAAATATGGGTCTATCTGCATTCTTTTACATGTTGACATACAGTTAGATCAGCACCATTTGTTGAAGATGTTTTCCCTTTTCCATTGTATGGTTTTGAATTCTTTGTGAAAAATTCAATGACAATGGGTGTGTGAGTTTATTTCTGGGTCTTGAATTAGATTCCAATGATCAACTGGTCTATTTCTGTGCCAGTACCATGTTGTTTTTATTACTATTGCTGTGTAGAATAGCTTGAGATCAGGGATGGTGGTACTTCTAGATGTATTTTTATTGTACAGGATTCATTCAGCTATTCTGAATTTTTGGTTATTCCATATGAAGTTGAGAATTGTTCTTTCAAGGTCTGTAAAAAAATTGTGTTGGTACATTGATAGGAATTGCATTGACTCTGTATATTGCTTTTAGTAGAATGGCCATTTTTATTATGTTGATCCTCTCTATTAGAAAGTAAACACCAAGAAACCTAATAATCCAATCAAAAAATGGGGAACAGAGCTAAACAGAGAATTCCACAAAGGAGGAATTCCTAATGGCTGAGAGATACTTGAAGAAATGATCAGCATCCTTAATCATCAGAGAAATGCAACTTAAGATGACTCTGAGATTCCACCTCACACCTGTCAGGATGGCTAAGATCAAAAATTCAAATGACAGCACGTGCTGGTGAGGGTGTGGAGAAAGGGGAACACTCCTCCATTGCTGGTGGGAGTGCAAGCTTGTACAACCACTATGGAAATCAGTATGGTAATATCTTAGAAAACTTAAAATAGCTGTACCTCAAGACTCAGCCATACCACTTCTGGGTACACATCCAAATGATTCCTCATCAAATTACAAGGAAGTTTCCTCATCTATGTTCATAGCAGCCTTTTTTGTAATAGCTAGAAAGTGGAAACAATCCAGATGTCCCTCAACTGAGGAATGGATTAAAAAAAACCTGTGGTATATCTACACAATGGAATACTACTCAGCCATCAGAAACAATGAAATCATACAATTTGCAGCCAAATGGATAAACCAGAGAAGCTCATCCTGAGTGAGCTAACCCAGACTCAGAAGGATGCACATGGCATCTATTCACTTATAATCGGATTTTAGCCATATAGTACAGGATAACTATACTACAACCAATGCACAAAAGGAAACAGGAACATAGACTTTTTTAACTATCCATGAGACACTTTGCCCTAGTGGTGCTGCCTTGTAGGCCCCCAGTTTACAAGGAGACTCTTGGCCCTCATATGACTGCTGAACTGGGGCAAGAGACTGATATGCAGGGACACTCCACTCCGGAGGAGTGGGTTGGAAGGGATAGGGAGTAGAGGACGGGAGGCCAGGACTGGGAGGGGTGGAAAGAGGGCACTGTGATGGAAATGTAACCTGAAGTAACAAATAAACATAAAAAATAAAATAAAAAAGGATTCTCCCCCAGTGCAATAGGCCTTAACCCCTACAAAACCCAGACATATTCTTCCAAGAAACAATTCTCATTTCAAAAATGTAAACAAAATACAGAATACTATAAAAAGGACCTATGTTGGTATCCAAAATGATTAAGGCATTGTTTTCTGATTACAAAATATTGTTCAGTTATCCTTCAAATAACCAAAAAGAAGGCGGAGAAACACCTTCCCCACCCTCTGGGCATCGGACGTCGCTCTCTTAAAGTGACTTCCTGCTGATTTGGGTCATAGTAGACCTGTTTGGGGCCCGAACCCAAATGGAAAAAATGGGTAAAAATGTTATTACACTCCTTTTATGTTCACTCCTTCTGTTCCCAGCTGTTTAGATGACCTAAGGGGTTTGTAGACAGAAGCTGATCTTGCAGGCTTCACTGAGGTTCCGGCCGGGACATTGTGTAGACCTGAACGGTCCCAGCGACATTGGATTGCCATGGTGGTTGCAGGCCCCCGATGGAGACAGCTGTTGAGGAAGTCTGCCAGGCAGAATCAACTGGGTCACTCGTCCTCTTTGGTGCCTGATTCTGCTCTCTGCTGAGGTTTCCGCTGTCCAGCCATCCCCGGGCTCCCCTAATGGACGCTTCGGTTCTCCTGGAAAGATAAGAACAGAGCCCTGCCCCAATCCCAACCCTGGGACAATTGCCCTCTTTTTTTTTTTTTTGGGGGGGGGGCTAGGTAGTACTTCTCCTGAAGCAAATTTGGCCTTCCGACAACACAAAGCGTTATCTTTCAATCTGGGTTAAAAAAGAAATCATTCAAACTCCTAATCATGCAAACATGTCACTTTGTTAGCTACTATGACAGTCTATCACAGATATTCTCTAAACTACCCATTAATCAAGTTGCTAAGAGACAAGCAACATTTGCTTATCTAAATACAAGAGATGGATAGGGCATCTTCAAAAACCCCAAGAGATCTGCAGAATATGGCATTCAAAGATGTTATCTTAAATTAAGATTTTCTTTTTTTTTGATATCGAGACATATCAGCGCCTGACAGCACCCCCTATTCTACTCCAAGTAGAAGATAAGCATCGAAGAACCTCCACTGTAATATGGTTGAATTAGTGGCAAGCCTATCTCTTGGCATGAAAAAACCCCTTGCACCAACTGCAGACAGACTGCTGTCCAAAAAGGACAAAACTTGGTAGCAGGGAAGTCGACAGCCTAACTCTGCCAAGACAGGGTAGGTAAGTCCTTCATAATCCCTGCTCTACAACAAATGTCTGTCAGAGAAACAGGACCCAAAGGCTAAAGACTGATGCAGGAGTGTATGGAGAGAAAATGGGAACTGTCCAGGCAGTCATTGGTATGTCCTTTCTTAGTTTTGGAAGCTGCAGGCCCTGCTCTTCCTATATAAGCAGATATACTTATCCCTCTCAGGTCTCTGAGGTGGTTGAAGAATAGACAGCTAGAGTCTCATAGTTAAATTTTGAGTTGTTTAGGAATCAAGAGGG
>CAJQZJ010004856.1:6881544-6906861 GCA_907164525.1 Lophiomys imhausi | reverse complement strand
AAATCAAATAACTATAATTCAGAAATACTGATTTTATAAACTAAACCAAATGCTTGCCTTCAGATATCTCTAGTTTATTTCTTTGTTAAATGTAATGGTGGCTATCAAACTCAAAATCCCAGCAACTCATGAAGTAAAATAGCATATAGAATATAGCTGATGCTCTTTGAAGAGTAAATCAATTATTTTTTTTATTTTTGTGGATTTTTTATTTCATTTTGTTTCATTTGACAGTTTTTACCTTATTGGTCTTTGTGCTAATTTTTTTCTCTTTTTTTTTCCTCTATTTTTTATTTCCTCAAGTTACATCTCAATCGCAGTCCCCTCCCTATTCCCCCTCCAGTCCCACCCTCCCACCCTCAATCCCCCATCCTCTTCCCCCTTTTTTTTAAGTTTAAGGTATATCGTATTTCCCCCTACAGTTTCCCCTTTCAGACCAACAAATGTCTCTTTCTCTTATAATAATAAATACAATACAGTACAACAGAGGTAATTAGGCCACAGTTATGAGGGTTATATGGCTTAGCGTACATTCCCAATGTCCAGTCCATATGTATTTGGTACCTGACTTTAGCATTCTACTATCTAACCATCTCCATGAGTTTAAAGTTCTATATCTAACTCAACATTCATACTAACTTGCAACACAATTTTAAAAGTATCTTCTTAGATATATAACACTCTCTTGACTCCTAAACAACTCAAAATTTAATTATGAGACTCTAGCTATCTGTTCTTCAACCACCTCAGAGACCTGAGAGGGATGAATATATATGATTATATAGGAAGTGCAGGGCCTGCAGCTTCCCAAACTAAGAAATGACAAACCAGTGGCTGCCTGGACAGTTCCCATTTTCTCTCCATACATTACAGCATCGCTCTTCAGTCGTTTTGCCCCGCTTCTCTAACAGACATTGATTGTAGAGCAGGGGTTATGAAGGACTTACCTACCCTGTCTTGGCAGAGCTAGGCTGTCGACTTACCTGCTTCCAGGTTTTGTCCTTTTTGAACAGCATTCTGTCTACAGTTGGAGCAGGGGCTTTTCCTACCAAGAGATAGGCTTGCAACTAATTCAATCATCTCCCACTGGAGATTCTTCGATGCTCATCTTCTACTTGGAGGAGAATAGGGGGTGCTGTCAGGAGTTGATATGTCTTGATATAAAAAAATCTAAAGTTATGAAAACATCTTTGAATGCCATATTCTGCAGATCTCTTGAGGTTTTTGAAGAGGCCCTATCTATCTCTTATATTAGGGTAAGCAGATGTTGCTTGTCTCTTAGCAGGTTTATTTCTGATTAGCTTAGCAAATAACTATAATAGGCTGTCATAGTACCTAACAGAATGACCGGCTTGCATAACTATTAGTTTGCATTTCTTAATTATCCTAAACAGTTTATGACAATTAGTAATAAAAGGCCGAAACATCACATTTCATTTTTTTTCTTTACCTCCTAACCCTTCCATCCCGTTTCTCTGGGGTGGGGTGTCCTTATATAACAGTCCCTCATCTCAGTTGAGAGGTCGTATGAGGGCCAAGAGCCTCCTCATTCATTGGGGGTCTACGAGGCAGTACCATCAGTGAAAAGTGTCTCATTGCCCGGGAGAGAGAACTAAAAAACAAACAAACAAATAAGCAGACAAGTAGATAAAAAAGACTAAAAAATAGAAAAAATATTAAAAATAAGTAAATAAAAATTAAAAAAAGATCTCTAGCAAATTAATTATTATCCTTTCAGTTTTTAACATCCTTTGAAAAAAATAGAACAGAGAGCATGTAATGATGCTTGTATATCAATTATGTGTTGGGTGTTCAAATAGGATTTGTTATTAAAGCATCTGCAAAATGGCAATAGCAAAAGGCTACTACCAGAACTGTAACTCTCAACAGGGTGAGCGTCCATTGTAGATAATGAAATCACAGAGGTCAGTACAAGACAGGAAGTTAATTGCAGAGCAAGAACTATGAGCCCTTCACATATCTGCCTGTCAGTAAAGATCAGGAAGGCTAAGCTTTAGAAACGCCAGCAATGAATGCATATAAATCTCTGACTAGGGTTTATGGTTAGGGTATTATGTAAGAATATTTATGTTTTCTTTGTTAGTTTGTTTGTATGTATGTATGTGAGTATGTGTTCATCAATGACAATAGAAAAACCAGAGAAGGATGTGAGAAGTCCTCTTTTATCTCTTCCAACCCTATTTATGTGGGATAGGGTCGCTCACTAAACTTAGAGTATGCTTTTTCCTCTCTAGGGTGGCAGCCAGCAAGTTCCAGGCATCCTCTTGTCTCTTCTTCCCCTCTTACCATCAGTGTTGGGGTTTCAGGAGTCTGCGACGATACTCAGCTCCTTACATCAATACTGGAGACTGAACATAAGTTTTCATGCTTGCAAAGCCAGCAGAGCCATGGGGTCATGTCCAAAGACCAAGAATATGCATCTTTAAGAACAAAGAACTAGTGCTCATGAGTGTTTATCATTCAGGTACTTTACCAAATCCCTAAATTATATTGCAATGTAACAATTGCTAGTTGATGGGCTACACCAGCTTTGCATTATTTAACAGTGCATCGTGGTCACACTGATGAAATGTGGCGGCTGAATGCCAAGCTCCATTATCTGTGAGTCCGAGGCTCTTCCTCCTTTAACTACAGAGGATACCTACCAACATAAGGAAGCCATTTTGGAGAGGAATTGTAACTAAAGAGAAAAAATCAGAAAGACAAAATTTACATCAAAATCCAAACTATGGAGGTAATTTTAATATTATATATAGATCAACAAAATAAAAATGTAATAATTTTATATAATGCTAAATTTAATAACTTGTACAAGATCAGTAGTTAATAAGACAAAAGAAATCCCTTTTGGTCCCAGATTTTAAACAAGTTACAAGGATAACAAGAAAAAGAATGAGTTTGAAAAGTCACAAACTAATTTGAGTACTCAACAAAAAGAGCAACCCAATCCTCTGTGGAAAAGCAGAGATAAATTTTAACACATGCAAATGTGATATAAATAAAACTGACGAAGACAACTAGAAGCACTTTCACTGTGCAGTGTTGAAAACGCCTGTTGGAAATTCAATAAATGAATAAACACAAACGTTGTACTGCAAGGCTATCATCACCACCCTGTTCATGGTCTGAGTCTTCATCACACACACAGAAAATTCTATTGATTTGTGTTTCTGGGTGTTAAAGGGAAGGAAGAGTAACTTTATAATCAAATCCTAGCACAATTACTGAAATCAGAATTTGCATTTTTTAAATCATAGAAAAATGGACATTTCAATGAAAACCGTCTGCACATTTTGCTCTAAAGAGTGAGTCTAAAAATACATATCCTTCTAACAACCAGTGAAATGATGTTCTACTAGTTCAAGGACCAATTTTCTCTGGCCAGATGTAAAATGATTATATTTAAGTAGATTATGATATAAGACAGTATGGTTTGTAGACCAAGGAACAAAGACTATGGGGAGGCTCTGTGAGCTCTGTGAGGTGTCAGTGGTCTGGGGATTATACTATAGAAAATACAAAGATGATGACCCTGATTTAGTTTCTTTCTCCTTTCACTACAGAATGCTGCCTGCTTGTTGGTATGCAAATGATGTTGAAGACAAAAACGGATGAAGCAAACTGATATAATGCCAGTCATGTGTTCTCATTAAACTTGTTTTCATGTTTTCAGCAAAGAGATCACTATAAGGACAGTGCAGGTATACCAGTTCTTTCAAGGAGAGTGCACCCTGTGATATACCATGCCAATGAAAACTTCATGCAGCCAGATATGCATGGGAAAGAATTAAGTCTGATCTAACAATGTTACTTTGCATCAAAACAAATACAACTTTAGTCCCAACATGGCTATCTTCAAGTCAGTTCTATTGAGACATGATTTCTGTGCAAGAATCTGCAGCGTTGACAATACAGCACATTGATCTGGCTAGATGCATTTGTGAATTCACTGCACAATCAAGATGAAGAATATTCACATCATTGGAAAAGGTGAATTGCAAGCTTGTATATGTGATTTCTGTACACATCTTTTAACTGATGTTGAAAGAGCATGACTTATGAATTCTTTGTCATCTGAATATGTTTGCAGTTTCTAGAATTGTGTACATATGGAATCATCTGAATATAATTTTTGGTATCTGGCTTCTTTAATTAAACATACCAAACTTCATGTTCATCTTGATTATTTTCATCAGCAGGTGCTATTGTGATATCATGTTTGACTTGTTGATGGGTCACTGATAGATTTACACTAATCAACCATTACTAATAAAACTGCCACCACTACCTATGTATGAGTCCTTAGTAAATATGTGCTTCCATTTTTAGACATATATTATGATTTTAAGTTTCTGATTTTGTAGTAGATGTGTATTTTGTCATTCAACAAAATACCCAACATTATTGTAACGTCCTTGTTTCAGGACATCACATTTTTTTTTTTTTTGCCAGAACTTGATTTTTCTAATCTGTTTAATTTTGGTCATTCAAGTGTGTGTGTGTGTGTGAGTTATTTCTTTCTGTGGTTTTAATTTGAAAGTTTTGATGAATAAAGACATTGATTTTACTTAATAGGCATCTTGAATAGGTATCTTTTTTTTGAAGGATTCACTAAAATCTTTGAGTAATTATGCAGTCAATGAGCTGTGTTCCTTTTTTTTTCTTTTTGACTGGGAAGAATTACATATTCTACAGAAAAATCCTTTATGAATTTTATGTTGGGGTATATTTATTTTCAATCTATGACATTTTTCTTTTTCTTGTTTTTCTTGTTATGGTTGGGACACAGTTTTGCTAATAACCCAGACAGGTCTCAAACTCTTGACCCTCCACTCTTAGGCATAAAACTGTTATGATTGTAGTTGCCAGCTACCATCCTTGGCCAAATGACTTATTTTCTGGTTTCTTAATGCTCTTCAAAGAAAAATATATGAATTTTAATTATGTCCGATGTATCTTGTTTAATTTTTCACAACTATCAAAAAAAAACATTATCTACTCCAAGGACAATGGCTCTCTTTTGTTTTATAGCTTTGCTTTTATCTCTGGGTGAATATTTATATTAGGGTTTTCCAAAGTGGCAGAACCAATGGAATATATATCATAAGAGGGCATTTATCAAATTGCCTAATACAATCAGTGCCTGAACATTTCTATAGTGTTCCATCAGCAGACTAGAGAGCTAGGGTAATTAATGACTGTTCGTTGAAAGAAGCCATAAAACTCAGAATAAAAAGAAACCCATCATGAAGACTCAGATTGAAACCTTAATCCTTTAATCCTTTCAGTGAATCATCTACTATTCTGTAAGAGAAGTCTTCAGAGATGACTACCCCATCAAGAACTACTGACACAAGCCCACATTCAAGGGATAAAAAGTTGATGGCAACAGATGACAAGAATCAGAAAGTGTATCTGCCTAAACAGGCTGGGGCATGAGCTTCAGCTCTCTTCTTTTCTTTTCTACTTTTGGTTCTGTGTAAACATGAAGGCTATTGGATGGAGACACCCATTTAGTATGCATGTTCTCCACATAATTTGCTTATCCAATAAATCAAATTTCTCTGGAGGTGCCCTAATGAACTTACTCAGAATTTGACTCCAAAATTCCTGTTGCTGTGATGAAATATTGTGCCAAAAAGAATTAGGCAAAAGGGGCTTATTTTGGCTTATACTTTTAAAGTCCATCATATTGGAAGGTTAAATCAATAGCAACCTGATTCAGGTGGACACTGCATCTACAAATTAGGAAACAAACAAACAAAAAAAAAGTGAATACATCAAATATCCCAGAGGAGAAGAAACTAAAATATATCTGGAATTATTTCTGAAATGTAATGATGTGGAGATAATAGGACATACTGTAGTAAAATGACCAAGATCAAGACATATGTTGGCGAAAACTGAGAAGTGAAGATAACCTTTAGCTGACTAGAGAGGCATGTCAAAGGAAAGGGAAGCAGAAGTGGATATTTACTGTAACCATCCTTATTAAGACTGAATCACATACTAAGACTGAAATAAATAAAGGATGTATTGACTACATATAACTCTGAATTTTGGATCTAAAACCTGGCAAGTAAGGTATTGTCAGGCCCAACTAGATGGAGCATTTGTGTTGCTAAGTTATATATAACTAAAGAGTTTCATATCTTAAGAGACAAGTTGAATTCCGAACTAAGTCAGCCTCTGAGCTCCATTTTACCTGTTTGTCCATTCTATTGAAGAGATTCAGTTTCCATAATGACCTTGATCTAACTCACTTGAAGAATACCATGATAGAAGGCAGTGTTCAACTGATGCTGTGAATCTCTACCATCTGGATATTACACCAATATACGTCCTTTGTGGGCCACATTTGGGAGTTCTAACTTGTTACATAGGTAACTGAGTAGAAAGTAATAAATTATTCTATCCCACCTATCAATGGTCAGTGTACTTAAAGCTTTGCTATTGGATCTAATATGAGCATTAAGTCTGTTCACCTTCTAAAGCACACTATCACTACGGTGGTACACTACCTATCATCTAGAGCTCAGTTTGGCCCAGCAATCATCCAACAATTGATACATGCAATGGATAGAAATAGCTCCAACTCAACAGGTAATAAATAGGATCAAATATCAATAAATATTCTGGAATGGGAATAGTTAGAACTAAGGATAAAACAAACTGTTAAACAAAATATGTTTTTAACTTCTAGAGAATTATTTTGATAATTTTGTCCTGAGAATTGGTCAGGGCTAAATATTTCTACTCTACGTTTTTAAACAAAACACTCTCACTATGTGAATACCTAGATTTACATACAATATCTCCCAGCAGCAAGATTTGCATGAGCTAGTAAAAATTATTGCAGAGATGTTATTTGTAAAACTCTATGGCATAAAATAGAGTTTAGTAGGGAAAAAAACTGTTAAAAATAGAATCAAATAAGTGTTTTCCAAAAAGTCTTCTAAAAGGAATCTCTTTTTAAAGCAAGCCAAATTTATCTGCATTAAAAATCTGCTTAGGCAGGTAGGTCTTACCATGAGTCTCTTTCTTTTTCTTTCTCCCCCCACTCCCCAGAATTGTTGCTTTTCTAGTCTATCTGCTCATCTAGTGATATGTGTATTTAAACGACATCACTTTTAACTTGTTCATTATACTTACTGCCTTGAAGTTTAATACTTCACTCATTTATATTTGTTTTATTTTTCTCAAGTTACAAAAAGTTGCTGTGTAACTATTTTGAAGCTATTTTATCCCCCCAGTTTATAAGAAAATGGATCATAGTGCTCTAAGGATCTGGTCTCCTTTTGCTCTGTTGCTCAAACAGCTAAATTCATGTGGTATTCAGTAAGGACATGCTAATATTTTCTATTTTGTTTTATTTAAGTTATTTTGATGAGTCAAAATAACATAATTTATTCATTAGATATTGAAGATATTTGGCAAAAAGGGCTTCATCTATGAGCCAGGAATTGAGCTACATATGAGCTACAAATAGCAATAATATAAATATAGACCATTCATTACCAAATTTTCCTCGTGTAGATGATATAAAAACAAGATATATATATATATATATATATATATATATATCACACTTGTTCAGTACAATATTTTCTCTATGAAATTAACTAAATTCAGTCAATCTATTGCAGATATTCCAAAACAAACCCAAAGAACATGCATTTAGCACCAAGCAAACTCTTAAAAGCTGACTTGGGAATGGACAGGGTAACAAAGATCAAAAGCAAAAGAGAACATTTTAAGGAGATGATTAAACTTTTAAATAAAAATATTACCAACTGGGGAAGGTCTTAAAGAATGCCAGGACTTAAATGCCAAGCCCAGACGTCAAGGGTGAGAAGCAATAAGCTACGAAAAGAGACACGTTGTAGGCAACAGAAATAGTGAGACCCACTAAGACAAAGATAGTGTGTTTGAGGAAGATACAGGAGATGGTAAGACTTGAGTAACCCACAAAACTCAGAAGACAAGATCATACAAACTTCAATATTAATTCATTGTTAATGGCATTAATTTAGAAATTCGCTCTTCTCCTTTTGATCCTTGTCCTCCTGGCTCTTCCCAAATTGGTCTAGAGGATTTTCCAGTGTTTGTGTGGTACTAACTTCACAGGAGCTGAAAGGCATTCAGAGAGCAGTGAGAATAGCAGTGTAATCTCATCTATATTTCTTGTTGTTGTTGTTCCTCCTCCTCCTCTTTTTCTTCTTTTTTTTTTCTTCTTCTTAGAATATTTTGGAAGAACAATTGACTGTTATAAAAAGCAAGGCTCATGGGAACATTGTCATCTGGGTAATGAGATCATAGGATCCTATTTTACCTTAAAGTCGCTGACACTTTTTATGTATATTGACACATCTGGGGATATAAATAGATGAAGAAAGGGATTAAGAGTCAGCTTTATTGTTCGGTTTTAGCATGCAAGATGGGTTGGATAGTGACCACTACTGGGATTCAAACAGTAAAACTAGAAAATGACTGAAACAATATCATAAGCACTGAAAGATTTCAGGGACACAGGAGATTAGTTTGGATATATTGGGTGAAAATATGCATATCTCACTGCAGATTAGTTTGGATATATTGGGTGAAAATATGCATATCTCACTGCTTAAAGTGCTTGCTCTATGGGCATGGGGACCTGAATGTGTGTAAGAAAGTTTGGTGTAGTGGTGCAAGCTTGTAATATCACTACAAGGAAGGCAGAGACAAGTGGGTCTCTAAGCTTAAGGCCAACGAGTGATATTGCCTCCAACAAAACAAAATAAAGGGTCATAGTACCTATAAAACCACATCAAAGAGTGTCTGCTGCCCTCCTTACAAATACGTTCATATGTTCATACCCATACCTTACCAAAGCAAAAATAAACAAAGAAAAAAGACAAGAAATATGCATGTTGAATATCTGTGGAGACACAACAAGAAACTAGTACTGAAGATCCTAGTTTACAGAAGTTAGGGGGGTGTTTAAGCTGCTAATGCTGCCTGTGGAGGTCATAACAGGGCATCGGATTCCCTGGAACTGTTGTTATAAATGGCTATGAGCCACAATGTGAGTGCTGTGAGTCAATCCCTGGTCCTCTGCAAGAGCTGCAAGTGGTCTTAACCACTGAACAATCTCTCCAGCCTCATCTATACATTTGTAACAAATAGCAGCAATCACAATGAACAACTTGAGTTTTATCAGTAAGTAAATATCAATTCAACCAGCAAGCTAATGGTATTTATTCTGTTTAGGAATAAAAATTTATTCTGTGTCACTGCACTTGTATTTCTAAATCCCATTAAGAGCAATAACACTCTTCCAAATTGTACTAAGAGAAATAAATCTGTGAGTTCTGCTTTCACAGAGAGTTAACTGTGATATAAGAACCTTGAATACACAGAACATGAAAGGGGGCCTTTCTCTTGAATACAGGCGGTATCCCTGGTTCGTTAGAAGTACTGGATTACTAGGTCTAAAAAGATGTTTTTAAGTTGGTAATGCAAGTTAGGATGAAAAATGAGTTAAGCATAGAACTTTAAACTCATGGAGATAGATAATAGAATGTTAAATCAGTTGCCAAATATGTATGGACTGAACACTGGGAATATATGTTATTCCCTCATAATTTTCATAATTGTGGCCTAATCATTAAAAAAAAGAATTATGAGTTCTAAGAAAAGGGGAGGAGGGAGGGAGGGTGGGGAAGGGTGGAGTAAAGGGAGGGGACTGTGATAGAGACAGAACTTGAAGTAATAAATAAACATTTTTTAAAAAGAACTGGATTATAAGAAAAACAGCTTAACTATGTAGTATGTCCAGGGTAGGCTTTATAAGCCAAAACTATGTGTCTTTCATACTGGTGCCATTGTTAATGCGTTCATTTATACTAAATTTGTGTCTTATTGTCAATCACAAATTATATGACTACCCAAGAAATCATTCAACATCCACTTAAGAAAAAACCATGTCAAGCATAAGTATTCATTAGAGCAAATTACTTATAAAGGAATCTTCTATATCACATTCATTAACAATACTACCTAGACTATACAAAGAACTTAATGCTAAAAACAGACAACCCAATTACAAATGGGGCATGAAACTATACAAAGAATTTCGAAAGATGAAGGACAAATGGTTGCAGAATATTTATTAAATATTCCACATTCCCTTAAAAATGATCTGTTTTCCGGTTTATCTTTGTCTCCCTGCCTACTCCTAAGTTAGCTTTTAAGGGTTTGCATGGTGCTAAATAATATTCTCTGAGCTTGTTTTTGAATATCTAAAAGAAAATGATTGTAATTTAAATAAGTTCACAGAGGAGGCATTGTATTGGGCTATTGAACAAGTGGAAATATTGCTTTACCTCGGATGAGGGCAAAGTTAGTGTCAACAATTCTGAACTGCATGCTTTCCTTTTAATCACTCTAGATCCCAGTTCTCCAGTCTCCAGTATACTGAGAAAACCAGCTTTGATTCTGGTTTAGTATTATGTATAACACATATCCTATAAGAGAAATGCAAAGGGAACTCATAGACAAAGATGACTGCTGAATAGCAGATTCCCATAAATCACCTAAAATGCTAGATGACAACCATTTCACTCACAATCAGGAAGGGACTGAGAAGAAAAGGAGCACTTCAAAATAGGAAAAGGCCTATATTCACAGGGATATAAGATAAAGGAAGACCAAGGAAATGACAATTAAATGGTGGTGGAAGTTGGAGTATGTTAAAAAAAAAAAAAAAGCTGGAGAAGCATGTGAAGGACCCTTGGCAACCAAATTAAGGACTAAAATAGTAATGGACACATATTTAAATGCTTCATAAAAATAGTTTTGTTAGTATTCTGAAGTAATTCAGGAGAATGGAGTCTAAAGTAGCATGCTCAGACTCTATTTGTTAAAACCTGGCTGACACTCAACATAAGGGTGAGATAGAATAGAAAGATTTTTGAGAGATGTTTCATTATAACATCTGGAAATAAAATAAAGACAGTAAACAAAATCAAACAGTTCTGATAAACATTCCATTTGGACAAAATTGTGCAGAGGTTTTGACTCTGTACTAACATTTTTGGAAGAGCAGATATCCTCATAGGAATGTAGGCTTCAGTAATTTGTTCTGCTACCTTTGAAAGTGGCAATAGATATTTAAAAAGGTAATGGAACTGACCCAGTACAGTCACAGCAGAAAATTATGAGACCTTTAATATGAATGTGTTAGCACATTTCCTTTCCCATTTTGCTTCCTCTGTACATCCTACCTCATACAGGATTCTTGGCCATCTTAACAAGAAGTACCACATGCTTGGTATAAGCAAAAGGCCATAATCTCCATTAGGTGTGGCTGTCAGCCCTTTGTTGTGTTTGTTCATAACTTCAAAGCCTTTTAAAATATTTCTTCTATGCGTTTAATATAATTTCTATATTTATATCATTTCTCTCTCCCCTTTTCTTCTTCCAAACCCTCTCGTGTACCCTCCTTGCTCTTCAAATTTGTGGTCTATTTTTAAAATAATTGTTGTTAATACACATATGTATGCCTGCTTATGTACATATGTATGTATGTATGTTAATTTTTTATCTCAACATGACCTCTCCTTGCTCTTCTATCATAGTCTTCACCTTCCTTTAACATCACTTTTCTTTAATACTACTTCTTACATTGTATTTCTGTTAATTTACTTCACCTCTGTCACAGAATAAGGACTATTATTCATTCATATATATCAACCTAATGTATCGCTGAAAGTATGGCCCATCTCAAAAATAATGATGTTAATACTTATAGGCATCAGGTTTAGCAGAAGTGTAATAAAACTTCAGATAAGATTTATTTTGTTATTCATATGTGAAGCTCAATTTTACAACTGTTACAATCATGCCAGAATACCTTGAGCTGCCCTGTGAAGCCTAACCACGAAGTCATGTAGAAAAAAGTCATCACGATAAATGACTACAAGCATTTACATATAGCGATAAGCATGCTTTTTAAGGAAGGAACTAATGTTTGTCTGTAACTCAAGTATCTGGCCCCAGAACCTATATTGTTTCCTGTGTATACTGATTTTTAGAGGGAGACTTCTATTCTCATATCTGGATAAACAAGAGAAGAAAACACAAAACACACACACACACACACACACACACACACACACACACACACACAAAACGCTGCATAAGTCAAAGAATCAGAGAGAATCAGAGATGACAGCTTGCAATTTGGGAAGTCACAATTTGTTTATCTCAGGCATTGTGTTAATGGAATTCACAAGCTTCCTATAGATATCTATGGTGATTTGAATAAAAATGGTCCCTGTAGGTTCATATGTTTGAATGTTTGGCCCTCCGTTAGTGGAACTGCTTGAAGTTTATGAGGTGTGGACTTGCTGAAGTAGATATTATCTTATTAGAGAGGGTAGTCTGTCAACTGGAGGTGGGCTTTGGGTTAAGAAAGCCCACACCAGGCATGCTGATTGTCTCTTTCAACCTGCAACTTGTGGATCAGATGTTGGTTCTCAGCTACTTCTCCATCACCATGCCTGCCTGCCTGCTACCATATTTCCCTTCCATAATGATGATGGACTAGTTCTCTAAAACTATAAGCAAGTCCCCAATTAGATGCTTTCTTCTATAATCTGCCTTTATTATTGTATGTCTTGACAGACACAGAACACTAATCAAAACAATATCTATGCCTCAAATGTAAAATTTCTTGAAACATACATTTGAGGGTTGACTTGAAGATTTAAATAATAAAACAACAATAATATTTATTTCACAAGGTATGTAGGAGATGATGTAAGTACAAATGTGAGGCCAGAGACTACTTATCTTTGTCAACTTCATGTTTCTGATTTTAAGACTCCCATAGTTTCAAAAACAGTAAGATTTATTGAAGTAAAAAATGTCTAGATATTTATTTTTGCATGGTTTTATGGGATGAGTTTTGCTGCTCTAACAAGTCAAAAGAATGGATTCTCAAGAGATAGGTAGAGTGGCAGTTTTCAAGGTTTTAAGAAATTAGTATAAACACGTTTGAGGAGATAGGAGAGAAAGAAGACTCTGGAGCCTGATTTGGGACTCAAAGGATCCTAGAAGGATCAGAGCAAGGGGAAATCATGATTTCTAACTCCCAGGTAAATCAAAAGAAAATTATCTTTGCTCTCTCTCCAGTGTTTCCAACGACAATAGAAAGAACACACAGAAAGAAGCCTATAGCAGTGGTAATATATGTGAGTTGGTAGTAAACACTCTTCATCGAATCCAAGACTAGACGTAGGGCAGTGAATAAGACCTAGGAAAAGCCTGAGTTTACAGCTGCTAGGATGACTGTCTATGTACTCCACAGTGGGAGATACTCTATTTCATATTGTATATTTCATGCAATAGACCATGTAAGTACAATGTGATTCACACCGTGAAACAGTTTATACAATGATACAACATAGTGGCCTAAGCCACTGTTCATCAAACATCCCACTTCCTGTTCATTTAAAATGGGTTGTTATGGTACAATGTTGCTGCAATGGAACAATATTAATATAAAAGAGACATAAATGAATAATATTGAGTGCAAAAACTATATCGATTTTCTGAGTGTGTTTCTTTTTGTCTTTGTTTCATCCAAATTGTGGAGTATTTCTGCTTAGGGAAAAGCTGAGATATAATGTTGAGATTATACAACCAGCCTAAATAAGACCTCAGAGCTTTTTTTTTTAAGTTAAAAACGCATCTCTTATTCAAACCTCTTACTATGACCATCATTCCATACTCTGCCAAGTCAGAGCCTGATTATTTTTCCAATGTTTAAATAGGCGCAGACATAAGATTGGCTACGAAACTCAAGTCTAGCAAGAGGTTTGAACTCAAGAAAGAGCACAGGACTGCTTGAATGTCATCATTTTAGGGTGGAGCCTCAGGTTTCCTCCTTGATTCTCAGGCACAAGTTTGTTGCAATAAACATACCTCTCCCAGGCATGTGGTGATCACCCTGCAATTACAATTGTTCCCATGTAAGTACATACTTAACATTTCAGCACTGTATTTTAGTGGCAATAAATATTTGAGATTAAAGAAAAAGAAAGCCAAATCTATCAAATTCCCATTCCTAGATGAAATGTATCTTTTTGTATATTTATCTGTGTGATTAAACCTTCACCAAAAATAACTAAGAAAAGTGATGACCCTAATCCATTCTTAATGGTAAATCCTGGTAAAATGGTGCTCTGTTAAAAAGAAGAGATGGAACCCAGAAAATGATGAACAACATAGGAGACATAAAGGGAGGATGCAGCATGAAGGCAGCCAGAGGGAGGGGAAGAGCCAGAGAGCCAAAGAAATAGAGACAGATATACAAAGAGAAATTTTTTTTTCTGTCATTTGACTGGTACTTCTAGCCTCCAGAATATGAGAAAATAAGTCTCTAATTTAAGTCACCTGAACTTACAGTTTTATCATGGGACGTCTGGTACCCCAAGACACCATAGTAATATTCTTTTCTAATATTTCTCTGTGTTGAATACAGGAAAGAGCCCCTGAAGGCTGTTTAACCCCTGAAAACATAAGAGATATATCTACTAAGGACTTACATATGCTCTATGCTTTTAAAATTGTGGATTTATTAATTGGAGTAAATTGCTAATTAAAATTTATTTTGTGATATTTTTCCTTTCTAATTTATTTAGTTTTTAATTTTTAAAGTGAAATGAAGCAAAGAAGTTCAACTTGCTTTATTTAAATAGAAGTATCCACCAGTGCTTTTGATAGTTGAGCTCTGCAAACTCAGAAAGGTGTGATAAACAATTTATACATCACCACTACTAGTCCTCTTGTCCCATCATTTGCTCAAATGCAAGTGTGGATATTCCTTTGAAAGTGCTTTTGGATTTCATTTTAGACTGCAGGTGGCTACAGAGATTACACAAACTTGATAGCAGCTTAAAAGTTTTTTTTTGTTTGTTTTTTGTTTTTTTTTTTTTTTTTTTTTTTGTAGAGGTATAGGCTATTTCCATGGTTTGGCATTAAAAAGCAGGTAACAGGTTTAAAACACTGTAAATAAATTAAAGGTGACAGCTGTTCAACCTGGTTTTACAAACCTCCAAGAGTTGAAAAAACTTAGAGCTAAGGTAAAATAATGCATGGTGTTAGCCCATGCCTTTACCTCCAGCAGAGACAGGAGGATCACTATAGAGTTAGTTGTCTTATAAATTCTAGAGTTACAAGAAACAGGGTGGTGATGGTGCACACCCTTAGTCACATCATTGGGGAAGAATACACCCTTAATCCCAACACACCAGAGACAAAAACAGGCAGATCTCAGAGCTCAAGGTCACCTGATACAAAACAAGCTCTAAACAGAGAAAAACTTTGATCCAGGAGTGGAGGAGCACATCTTTAATCCCATCAGTTGGAAACCACATGTCTTTGATCCCAAAATTTAGAATGCAGAGACAGGCACATAGGATTTGGAAAGATTTAAGTTTAAAAGCTACTTACAAAAGGCAGGCTGCAATTCAAACAAATTGTCCTTTGAGATCTCAAAATATATACACTAAAGGTTTGTTTAGCTCCAAAATATCAAAATAATTTCTTCTTTAATCCACATTTTTATCAGTAGATTTTTAATAAAGCAAAACAGAGTGTCCTTATCATTGTGTGTGGACCTCAGACAATTAGGAAAAGAATCAGTTCTCCTGAAAAACAAAGAATTTCCCTCTAGAAGACTTTAGAGGATGTAACATCAACTCTCACTATAATTTCTAAGATACTTATTGCACTAAAAATTGTGTACCTGAAAGCCCTAGACAATCTTTTCTTTGTCTTGCCCCTTCTGCCTCCTCTTCTCTTGTCCTCTGATCTACTCTCCCCTGTCCTCTCTTCTTTGATTTTCTTCCCTAGTTGTTCTTTCCCTCTTCTCCTCTATCTCTCTCTTCCCCATATTCTTTCTGTAGATATCATCATAATACAGAAATGAAGGAAACTTTTTTAAAATTCTTAAATAAAGCTTAACTGTTTGCAACTTTTTTATTTTATTATTTTTCTTCTTTTTTGGTATGTGATGAATAAAAAATCAATAGTAAACTAAAAACCTCAAGCTTATTCTTTAAATTTTATCTCAAGAGCCTACACACTTTATCTGTGGAAGGTCAAGCAGTAAAGTATATATACAGGCTCTCATATGCTCCCTGGTAATTACTCAACAATTTCACAGTATTACAAAAGCCATAGTATAAAATACAGAGATGGATGATTGTGGTTGTGTCAGAAGAATCATTTGGGCACTGGAGTTTGATTTCTGGGTGATATTTTACATCAGACACTATTGTCCTATTTCATTTAACAGTCACCTAAAAGAAAAAATAAATACAAAACTTCACAACAAAATCCAATCATGAGGACCATCGGGGCCTTAGAATGACAGACAACAGTTCATGCTGGTGCACTGGATTTCATCCTGTGCAAAAGGAAATGGCATTTATGTTATATTAACACTTTATTGCATCTTGAGGAATTCCTTACAAAATCCACACTGTGGAGGAGAACAGCACATCCCATATGGAAGGACAATGGATGTTGCTAACTGATGACATCTAAGTAATAAAAGTCAGGAGAGGTCACTATTGGTCACTATATCATTTCTAGCACTCTCATAGAAGGATGTTAGGACCATTTTTTTCTACCAAGGACTGTACCTGCCAGCCCTGACTTTCCATTTTTTGTGGGGTCTGGTTTGTTTTCCATGTATATATTCATTAGATTTTCTAGAAACATAAACTATTGAAATCAACATGAAGATCAGCAGTCATTATTTCCTTCTTTACTCTTCCTGCCTTCTCAAAACTCCTCTTTATCCTGCAAGCAAGGTGTCAGGGCATTTTCATCGTATTGCTATTTACTCTCCAGCTCAACAGTTTTTTCAAAGCAGACACACCATTGACATTTCGCAGTATTAATCTCCACAAGTGCAATATGCCTAATTGTTTCTAATGAAATAAAGAAGAAGTGCTTTGTGGAAAAAATTGAAGAGAAAAATACCCTGCAGTCTCTGTATTCAGATGTTTTCTAAAGTCAATAGCATCGACCAAGAGCAAACAGATGGCTTCTAAACTACCCCGAGTCCTCCACGATTATCAAGGTTGTATGGGACTGAAAACTGGTCACAACTATTTTCACTTCAAGTTGTTATTATTAAGAAAAAGTTTGTAAATTAGGTCTGGATTTGAAATAATAAATGCAAACATTGTGTGATTAACTATGATCACAAAGCTGCATGTGTCAACATAAAAGTAATTAAAGCAGACATACAAGATATGAAGATGAACAGGAGAATGCCACATAATAAAATAAGACTACAAACTTTCAAGTAAGCCACAAAGGGCATTGTAGCCATCACAGTCTAGCCTTTCTCTCACTTATTTTTATGTGAGACTGTTAACTACACATCAGTAAATGTAACTACTTTATTTAAAGGTTCAGAAAGCAGGACTGTTCATAGGGTGATGCTCACATAAACTGCCTTTCCAGTCTGCCTGAGAGATGTCTAAAATGCCTACAAGATACTAGGATCAGTTCGGAACCACCTCAGAAGTAACATGGCTCAGTGAGCCAAGCAATTGAGTACAACTCTGGGGAACCCATATTCTAATGCTGATTGTTTTTAATCACCTCATTGGATCTAATTCTGTCATATGAACATAGGAATCAGGTCGACATGGGCACAGGATTAAACCCATAATTACAGAAAATATCCATCTTACCACATATAGCTTACCTTTTATCATTCCCTAGATTTTAACACATCCATGCACACAGAGTGAGGAAGAACACTGATACTATGACTAATACGGTGGTTTTACCCCAGACTTGGGTGACTGGCTACAAAGAATGAGAATGGACAGGGAGCGGATCTAGGGGAGTGAGTGATGGAGAGATGGAGAGGTAGCTGAGAGGAATGGAGGAAGGGGAAAGTGTGTTTAAGGTATATTGTTTGAGAGAATAATCTATTTTCAATACAAATAATAAAAAAAGAAAGAATAAGTGCAAGTAGCTTGATTATTATTATTATTATAAAATATTTTTTGCACAGGTAATAAGGAAAAGAATTCAACATAAATGTTTGAAATGAATTAACTCTTATTTGTAAACATAAGTATTGAAACCTGGCCATGTATATTCTTGTGAAATTCCTCCCTACCTAGTTCTGCTATCCTTATAGTACAAGCATGATCTCCACTTCCACCCCTCTGTCCTTTGTCTATCACAGTGATTGTGGTACTCAATATGAAACTCTAGTATTTTACCACAAAAAAATGGCTTAAAACAATTTACAACACCTCCTACTATAGTAATGAGTAGGCTGTGCCATTCCCTGGGACAGACAAACATTAGTAAATTGAGACACTGGCAAGTGTGGAATGTTGATTTTTGACTAATGAAAAATGTAGTAAGAATAAAAGTAAGTAAAGATCATATTGATCACTTTGACATTTTAAAACAGAAATATTTTAAACAGTTTCATAATGATATGATTTATAATTTAATTGTTATGTATTTATATAATATTTTATAATATAAAATACATAATTTGTTTTTATTGTATGTGATTTCTGCATATGCTGTATTTGTTCCTTCACAAGTAATGTCTCCAAACACCATGGAAGTTTTAATCATACAGTAAAATTGTGCTAAGAATTTATATTGAAATCTTTCATGAATGTGAAGAGAAACACATCTGACAATTGCAAAATCAATTGTCTGACTAAAACACAAGCTACATTTCTTGAGATTTTCCCTTCATCTTAGAATTTTTAACCACCCAATACCATCATTCTTCTATAAAAATACTCAGAACATTCATGTCAACAATACTTAATTCTATTTTAGTTACCTCAGTATATAAACTAAATATGCATCTGAGCGGAGATTAACTACTTTTGTAACTATCTAAAAATGACTCATTTTGTTCACTTAAGAATCTATTTATTAAGTACTGTCAACTCCAGAATATTATACGGACATTTGGGCCATTTGCAAGCTAAAGTAAGACTGTTAAAATGTGAATGAGCTGTGGAATTTATTTTAAACAAAAACTCATTTACCAAAAAAGAAGAGTAAGCGTTGTTTTTAATCCCAGCCCTCGGGAAATACAGGCAGGCAGATGGCTGATTTTGAGGCCAACCTGACCTATAGACAGAGTTCCAAAATCTCCAGGGAGACACAGAAAAACCCTGTTTCAAAAACAAACAAACAACAAAATCAACATCGTAGTCCCTGGTAGGTTCACCACACATCAGATAAAGACTACACAGCATAAACAGTACTTGAAGAGTTTTTAAAATGATACAAAGTTGGGTGGGTAGGTGAGAGTAGTAGATCTGGGAGATATAATATAAGATGTGTAAGTATATAAAAATACACTGTACAAAATTCTTAAAGAACCAATGAAAAAGAGAGAAAATAAAGTAACATATGCTTTATTCTCAGTTTGACTTTGACTGCTTCAGAAATCTGGGAAGTAAAACCAAACTCTGGATTTTATCCATTTGACACTGTCAATATGCTGTTTGACATTTGAAACTTTCATCAAATAGGAAATATGGGAGTCAGAATCCAAACAAGGCAATAGTACTGCCTCTACAAAAGTTTGCTGAGGAAGAACACCACGACTCCTATGGAAATGAACCAGATGTGCTACAAGAAATTAAGGCTGACAGCACCAAACTCTTGCCACCTCTTTGAATCTTATGTGCGTCAACAAATCGGTAGAAACAAGTCATTGCTTTAAAGCAACCCTGATCTTCTAGCATCAGTTTCTTTGCTCCCACATTGGAAGGTGAAATATCCAATACCTTACTCTTGGAGAACAGAAGGATTGTGTGATATTGGGAAGGTAGCCTAAATTGTTTGGAGTCTTATAAGATAGACAGTCTTTGTACTGTATAGATTACTTTGGGCTCCTGTGTGTTTCTAAGCCATAACAGTCCTCTAGTACAGCATGTTAAACGATTGTCACATTAATCTTCTGAATGCAGTCCTCCGTCCAGCAGTCCCTGACTGGATGGGACAAGGACTCCAAGTGTCATTGACCCACCTGATGTGTCTAGAACACCTTCCACTTGAAAATATCCGTCCTTGATATTTATCAAATGGCATCTCATCATGGATGAGCTGACTACACAGACTAAAAACCATTATCGTTTTATCTTTCTTCTGCCTACACCTCTTCCTCATGTTCCTTATACAGCCATGTTAATGATACTATATGACTTTGAGACAAAGCCCATGGGACCAATGAAATAATCATTAGGTACCTTTCATAGACAATGATCACTTCTGTTAATTTTTCCTACAAAAGACTCCAGAGACTTGATCCAACCAATAATTTAATGAAGCAGATGATATAAGGATATATGAAACAGAAAAGAAAAAAATCATACTGAAGTATGCATACTGAGGGCACTACTTTCAGGAAAGTTGCTTCATATTCATTTCTGAATCCATCTAAATAGCATAAAAATAAGATACTCC
Source organism: Lophiomys imhausi (assembly GCA_907164525.1). NCBI lineage: Eukaryota > Metazoa > Chordata > Mammalia > Rodentia > Muridae > Lophiomys > Lophiomys imhausi. Next base: position 6,886,311 of record CAJQZJ010004856.1, on the reverse strand, counting down.
TTTATCCAACATTTGAAAAATGATGTCAAGATGGGTTAAGGAGATTTTTATAGTGCCAGAGAAAGTTTATATGTGTTCATGGGCATGATATTTTAACTACACTTTACAGAATTCTTAAGACATGGTGCTAGTAATAGTTGTGATTGCAAAGAAAAAAATCTACACAAACAAAATCTAGGTAAAGCACATTTCTCTCACAGGGAAGATAATACAATAAAGTAGACAGTTGTAGGTGTGGTTTATATTCTGAGGTTGTCTATGATCAAGGATCTTTCTTAAAAATTGTATATGTTTATTTATTCATTTTACATGTCAATGGTAGCCCTATCCCTCCCTTCCTCCTGATTTAGCCCTCCTATCCCCTTCCCCAGTGCTCCATCCCTTTCTCCTCAGAAAAGAAGAATACCCACACCACCACCATCCCACCCAAGCATGAGTCCCATCAGGACTGAGAGCGTCCTCTACCATTGAGGCCAGGTACTCCAGGCACATTAGGATCAAAAGTGATCAAAAAAGCATGCATCAGGGTCCATGTCACAGACAGCCCCCAGTCTGCTTGCTAGGGGACCCACATGATGACCAAGATGATCATCTGTTACATGTGCAGGTGGCCTACGTAGAGTTCATGCATGCTCTTATATTGGTACTTCAGTCTCTGTGAGCCCCCATGGGCCTAGGTTAATTGTCCCTGTTGGTCTTCTTGTGGAATTCTTGTCCTTCCCCATCTTTCTATCCTTTCCCCAATTCTTACACAGGATACCCCATGATCTGCCTAATGTTTGGCAGTGAGTCTTAGCTTCTGTTTGGATCCTTTGCTGCATGAAGGCTCTCAGAGGACAGTTATGCTATGCTCCTGTCTATAATCATAGATTATCATTAATAGTGATAGGGGTTGGCTCTCTCCCTTGAGGTAGGTCTCAGGTTGTGCCTGTCATTGATTGGACATTCCCTCAATCTCTGTTATATCTTTATCCTTCCACAACATGTGTACAGGGTGCATTTTGGGTTGAAACTTTTGTGGATGAGTTGGTGATCCTCTTCCTCCACTAAGACCCCTACCTAGTTAGAACAGATCTCTTTAATCCATACACCCACTGCTAGGGGTCTCAGCTAGAGTCATTCCTAATTCCTCCCAGGGGCCTACCCTGTCTCTGGTCTCTAGCTTGTCTCAGATATGACCCCCACCCTTGGTTTCCCATCTTTCTCCTATCTCAGCTCCTGGTCCTGCTCTCCCCACAATTGATACCCATCCTCCTTTTCCTCTTCTCTCCATCTCCTACCCAGTTCCCTCTCTTCATCCCTCATTTCACTTTTTATTCTCTTTCTCCTTCATGAGCCTCAGGATATGCATTCTCATCTACATGCTTGTAAACACTTGTTGCCTCATGGTCACAAAGATGGTGTTGCATCTCCATGTACCACAACCAGCATCCAGCCTCACTTGTCAACTTTATAAAAGAAGAAAAAAATATGTCCCAGCATCCCCTAACTCTCCTCTATCATTTCCAGATAATCACTTGCTGCTTGGGAACAGATCTAACCCACAGGCTCACCTCAATGTCAAGAAATATGTACCCCCTTCTCAATAGAAAATGATGAGAAGAAATAGCCACAGAAATTAATTTCTTAATAAATAGTTTCAATGAATGTGTGGGTTTCGTTAGCATTGAAAGTTGTTTGATTTTCGTTTTTCTGTCTTATAAAGTAAAATAACCCCTCCACCCTGGAATTCTGAAACAAAATCTCAGTTAGTCTCAATCCCTAATAATTTAACCTAGGTGTATAAAACCTCAAACTGTACCTTTTTTAAAATTTCTGTGTGTGTGTTTATTTCTTCAAGTTACATCTCAATTACAAACTCCTCCCTACTCCCCCCCTCCAGTCCCACCCTCCCACCCTCTTCCCCTTCAATCCCCCATCCTCTTTTTTTAAGTTTAAGGTATATATTTTTCCTCCCAAGAGCTCCCCCTTTCAGTTCAACAAATGGTTCTTTCTCTTATAACAATAAATACAATACAAAATCAATAGAAATAAATAGGCCAAAATTATGAGAGTTATATGGCTTATCATACATTCCAAATATCTAGTTCATATGTACTTAAACCTGACTTTAACGTTCTACTATCTAACCATCTCCTTGAGTTTAAAGTTCTGAATCTAACTCAGCTTTCATACTAACTTGCATCACAATTTTAAAAACATCTTCTTAGATCAAGAACACCCTCTAGATTCCTAAAACTCAAAATTTAACTAAGAGACTCTAGCTATCTATTCTTCAACCACCTCAGAAAACTGAGAGGGATAAATATATATGATAATATAGGAAGTGCAGGATCAGTAGCTTGCAAAACTAAGAAATGACATACCAGTGTCTGCCTGGACAGTTCCCATTTTCTCTCCATATATTACAGCATCAATCTTCAGCCGTTTGGCCCCGTTTCTCTGACAGACATTGATTGTAGAGCAGGAATTATGAAGGACTTGCCTACCCTGTCTTGGCAGAGCTAGGCTGTCAACTTACCTGCTTGCAAGTTTTGTCCTTTTTGGACAGCAGTCTGTCTACAGTTGAAGCAAGGGATTTTTCTTGCCAAGAGTTAGGCTTGCAACTAATTCAACCATCTCCCACTGGAGATTCTTCGATGCTCATCTTCTACTTGGAGTAGAATAGGGGGTGCTGTCAGGAGTGACATGTCTCGATATCAAAAAAAAATCTAAAGTTAAGAAAACATATTTGAATGCCATATTCTGCAGATCTCTTGAGGTTTTTGAACACACCCTCTCTATCTCTGATATTTAGATAGGCAAATTTTGCTTGTCTCTTAGCAACGTGATTTCTGATTAGCTTGGAAAATAACTATAATAGACTGTCATAGTACCTAACAAAATGACAAGCTTGCATGACTATTAGTTTGAATTTCTTAATTATCCTAAACAGTTTATGACAATTAGTAGCAAAAGGCTGAAACTTCATATTTCTTTTTTTTTTTTTAAACCCCTAATCCTTTCATCCCACTCCTCTGGGGTGGAGTGTCCCTACTAACAGTCCCTTGCCCCAGTTCAGAGGTCATATGAGAGCCAAGAGCCTCCTCAATAACTGGGGGCATACAAGGCAGTACCACCAGTGAAAAGTGTCTCATTGCCAGGGAGAGAAAACTAAAAAACAAACAAACAAATTAAAAAAATAAAAAGTCTATGTCCATGTTTCCTTTGGTGTGTTGGTTGTTGTATAGATAGATATCCTTTACTATCTAGCTAAAATCCTACTATAAGTGAATAGAGGCCATGTGTATCCTTCTGAGTCTGGGTTAGCTCGCTCAGGATGAGCTTTTCTAGTTCCATCCATTTGGCTGCAAATTGCATAATTTCATTGTTTCTGATAGCTGAGTAATATTCCATTGTGTAGATGTGCCACAGTTTTTTAATCCATTCTTTGTTTGAGGGATATCTGGGTTGTTTCCAGTTTCTAGCTATTACAAATAAGGCTGCTATGAACATAGATGAGGAAACTTCCTTATGATTCTGTGAGGAGTCATTTGGGTGTATACGCAGAAGTGGTATGACTGGGTCCTGAGGCAAAGCTATTCCAGTTTTTCTAAGATATTGCCAGACTGACCTCCATAGTGGTTGCACAAGCCTGCACAGCCACCAGCAATGGAGGAGGGTTCCACACCCTCGCCAGCATGTACTGTCATTTGAGCTTTTGATCTTAGCCATTATGACGGGTGTGAGATGGAGTCTCAGAGTCGTCTTGAGTTGCATTTCTCTGATGATTAAGGATGTTAAGCATTTCTTCAAGTGTCTCTCAGCCATTAGGGATTCCTCCTTTGTGAATTCTCTATTTAGCTCCATCCCCCATTTTTTGATTGGATTATTTGATTTCTTGGCATTTAATTTCTTGAGTTCTTTGTAGATTTTGGATATTAGCCCTCTGTCAGATGTGGGGTTGGTAAAGATTTTCTCCCAGTCTGTAGGTTGCTGTTTTGTTTCTTTTATGTAGTATTTTCATCCTTAGAAACTTAAATATGACTTTGAAAGATCCCTAGACTTCAACTTCAGTTATTAAGTTTATTTACTCTTGTCTGCTTCTACTTGTAATTGTCCTAATGATCAGACTCAGTATCTTTTTACCCAAATTCTCAACCTGCCTCCTCTTTGGGCTCTCAATATCCCACAGGTATTTTTGACTGGGATCAGAAAAGCAAGAGTTGGGCACAGCAAAGCCCTAAAATTTTCCCATGTCTATTGTGTTTTTAAACCTTAATTTTAATAAGTGGTTATTATGCCTTATTCCACTGCAATTTAAAACAAATATAGCAAAAAACAGGTATTCTTGTTATTTACTTCTTTAGTCTTAGAGATCACACCACATTGAGTATGCAAGTTCTATTTTTATACTTTTCTGTTAACATTCAACCTGATGCTGTCTGCTTTTCAATGTTGATATTCTGTACCATGAATAATAAAATGTTAAAAGATGGGAATAGTATATGTGTATGCACAAGTATGAATTTACACACACACACACACACACACACACACACACACACACACACACAGACACAGACACATACACGTGCACATGAATACCTCTTTTTTTATGTAGCTGGGGTAGAAAACAAATACTTTTTTTTCTTTTTTTAATAATTTATTTTTTATTTCTTCAAGTTATATCTCAATCACAATCCCCTCCCTACATTCCCCTCCAGTCCCACCCTTCCACCCTCCTCCCCCACAACCCCCCATCATCTTCCTTTTTTTTTTTTTTTT
>CAJQZJ010004856.1:6857120-6881144 GCA_907164525.1 Lophiomys imhausi | reverse complement strand
TCTTATAACTATAAATACAATACAAAACAACAGAAATAAATAGGCCACAATTATGAGAGTTATATGGCTTAGCATACATTCCCAATGTCCAGTCCATATGTATTTGGCACCTGACTTTAACATTCTACTATCTAACCATCTCCATGAGTTTAAAGTTCTATATCTAACTCAGCTTTCATACTAACTTGCCTCACAATTCCGGCTCTACAATCAATGTCTGTCAGAGAAATGGGGCCAAACGGCTGAAGATTGATGCTGTAATGTATGGAGAGAAAGTGGGAACTGTCCAGGCAGCCACTGGTATGTCATTTCTTAGTTTTGGAAGCTGCAGGCCCTGCACTTCCTATATAATCAGATATATTTATCCCTCTCAGGTCTCTGAGGTGGTTGAAGAATAAATAGCTAGAGTCTCATAGTTAAATTTTGAGTTGTTTAGGAATCAAGAGGGTGTTCTGGATCTAAGAAGATATTTTTTCTTTTTTATAATTTATTTTTTATTTCTTCAAGTTACATCTCAATCATAATCCCCTCCCTACTCCCCCCTCCAGTCCCACCCTCCCACCCTCTTCCCCCTCAACCCCCCCATCATCTCCTTTTTTTTTTTTAGTTTAAGATATATCTTTTTCCCCCCATTAGCTCCCCCTTTAAGTCCAACAAATGGTTCTTTCTCTTATAACAATACCTCTTGAAAAGGGAAAGTTTTGACAATAATGCTGATACACACAGACACACACACACACACACACGCACAGAGTACATATCTAAACTCAAAGCACTGCTCTGTCTGTCAGCTAGATTATATTATCCATATTTTCTACAGTTGTATACTTAGTCCATTGTGGCTTTTTGGATTCTTAATATTATTGATACTTATACATTAAAATACAATATTTAGATAGAATATTTCTCTATGTCAACTTATAACTATGAGAATTTCTTCTCTAAGATTCTTCTTTCTTTATCACTTAATGTATCAGAGCTTCAGAGAATCACTTATTTATTTTCACTTTTTCCCCTGACTGTTTCTTGGGTCTTCATATTTGTTTTTTGATTCTTTCCACAAAAGACTTCTGCTCTTCAATAATCTGTACCAGACATGGCTAAAACTATTGGCCCATCTGAACAATTCCTTCTACTAACAATTTATACAATTAAATCAATTCACTAATTTTGACCACCATATATATCTACCCTTTGAGCTGAATGGACTCTCCACACCATGACTACTAGTTCAATTTACTGTAATTTCTCTTTATTTTGACATCTTTATTTTTCTATCCTCTGAATGACTTTTACTTTCTCCATTTACTGTACCCATTCTAGGATCACAAATCCTAAATCAAACAAACTGAAGAGTCTCTTAGTATGCGGACATCTGTTCTCACTAAAGTTTCTTACCTGCTTTTCAAAGCCAAAGCCTGTACAAAGCTTTTTAACTTACATTAACTCTTTCTGATTAATTAAATGTCTAGCAAATTTTACTGTTGTAGTAACCACAATAACAAGTACGTATAGGCAGCAGCCACAGACAAGGGCTATGAATATACACAGTATGACTTTTGACCATTTTTTTACAGTTTTACACACAAAATCATTTGGTTAAATATGCCACTTCACATGAGTGAAGTCAATCATAGCCCATTGAACATGTGTTCATATATCTGATAAATGTTTAAATTAAAAAAAATCTTTCATTGCACATCAGGAGGCAAGGCTCAGCAGATGCTTCCATATGTTAAAACTCCTTGTTAAGGCAGAGGTGTTAATTAAACAAGTAATTCATATTAAGAAGGCATATGATTAAAAAATCACAATGAATTAATCTGTTGTATGCTTCCCCAATGGCTGCTAGCCAGGATAAAGCTTTTAGTCACAACATATACATTCACACATTTAGTGTCCTATGTATAAATGCATATGAGTAGAATTATTAATATAAAGACTCATATTCCATGAGAAATTACACATTTTCCACACATATGCATATCATTGAGGCTTGCCTGGGACTATTTACAGTAGAAATCACACGCACCCATACTATTCCTAAGTTCAGGTAGAATAGTGAATTATCCTAGAGCCTTACACTTTTGTTATAGAGGTCAAAACACTAGGACTTTATGATTCATAAGAAATGCCCCAAGGAAAAGAAGACACGTCAAAATCTGTTTGAGCCTCATTTAGGTTTTTGAGGGAAAAGATCACAATTCCAGTTAAAATAATTCATTTACTTCTAGTATCCTATCCAAGTATAGAACTTAGTGCTTGGGATCAAAGCCGAGTTCCCAGAATATACATCTGACACAGAAGAGGGAACAAGGAATTATGACTTCAGGATATAAAATTCATTTTTTAGTAAAGTGCAGCATCAGGAAATAGCACAAATGTTCATGAACAATTATGGAACTCAAACTGGTTAATCCAATATGTATGCACTAGACAGCAAAGACCAGTGCCTTTCACCGGGAGCAACTACTGACTATTTCGGGAGATAAAAGATGAAGAGAATGCTTTTAAGGAGTCTTAGTGACCCTGTTAATCCATATGTGAAAATATATAAGGAAATGACCAGAAAAAAACTGTACCCCGGTTGTTCTTTTCTTATTACTGTTACAATACTGATTTGATCAATGTGATAAAAAGGTCCATTTTTAAAATTTTCTTTCCAGATCCCTTCCTACTTATATATTAAAACTGTATCTAGAATTATATTTCTTAAACATGTGATTTTTTTCTTTCTTTAATAACCCCCACATCCTCTAGACGTAGGATGGCAGTGTTCGAACCCAGGTTTTTCACAAAGTGCTAAGGATTTGACCTGGAGACCTTTCTCATTAAGAAACATGTTATGTAAGGAAGAGTACTTCAAACAGTAATCAGTATTGAAATCTACCTATGTCCTTATGTGCCTTGGATGCTTAGGCCATCTATACATTCTTACTACAGAAAGTTCTAGTGACCCTTGTCTATGGGGCTTTGTATTGTTCTTAACACATTAATCATAGCAAGTTGCAAATTTGACAGTTCACTGATTAGACTGTGAAGCTGTTGTACATAAGAATCAAGAATGTGTCATTTCTATTTTTGACACTTGACCTATGTTCCATCTTTAACAGTCAAGTTGTTTATAAATATTAAGTGGCATGCATTAGCTAGGATTTGAAAAATAATCATATAGTTAAAGAAAACAAAACTAACTCAACTCTGTTAACCATTGTCAGTCAGTTATGAAGACATTTCATAATATAATACAAGGTACTCTATTCATTCTACAATAGCTGAAATTGTTATCATTACACCAGATGGTAATATTCACATGAAAATGTAGCATAAACTGGAATAGCTAACACAAACAAACAGAAACAAAGGGATATTTGCATTTAAGAGATGTTTAATTTTTTAAAGCATCCATAAGTAGTTTTAGTTAAAATAAATAAGTAAAAATGTGGGCAATTTAGTTAGTCAGAAGTTGGATAGGTCTGGTTTGATCTCATAACAGAATATATAATTTGACACACTTGATGAAATTCTTAAAGAAGGAATTAACACGTACGTATTCTACCAAACATTGGCTTTTAGTGTGTACAATCACCTTTAAGATAAATGGTAAACTGAATTGATTCTCATTTTTTTTCTCCTAATAATCTACAACATTCTCAAACAGAAGAATAAAAGGCATGTTATTTGGATTTATTATTATTTCTTTCTCATTCTGACCAGGATTTCTATATACTTAAGACATTGTTATTTCAATTTCTATTCATATGTAAATTGTAGATGTATTATTTAAGGTTATGATTTTATTACATTCACTCTAATACACACCAAAAATTTATGATCACCTTTTTTGTTGTTACAATATTTGGAACTGCTCTCTGATGTCAGCCTTGTCTGTTTCCTTAGAAATAGGTAACACAGTGTGGTTTTTAACTTATTATACATGTTGCTTTTATAGACTATTATTCTACACAAGAATTTGTAAACCTAAGTTCGAAAGACTTTGAATGATCCTGGACCAACGTTAAATTTAAGTTGCTTTTTTTCTAAATATTTGGGCACATAACAAAGGATTAAATCTAATTACATATTCTAAATGAGCTTCACAGATAATATTCCATTATTCAATCAGTATTCTGAGTTTGTAAGAACTTTCACTCAACCATCTGCTGTAGAAAAGAGAACAAAGAAGAACAATGATTCATTTGTGGTTCTTATTTATTTAATATACTTATATTTTGTGTCTTTTTAAACAGCCACTACTTTAAAGTGGGTGTCTGCCTCATGCCCTTTTTTCCATAACTCTAGAATACTCACCCATTGACCACTGTAAAACACTAGTGAGTTCCACTTGTATTACAAGTTAAGGGTGAGGCGTAAAACACAGTATAAATGTTTATTAATAAGATCTTGAAAAAATGAGTGATGATGGGCATTTCTCAGACATCACAACCTTACTACAAGCCCATTCCTGACTTGGTGCCCTTTGCCTTCAAGATTAGCTGATAAAGAATTTTGTAGAGAGATGTAAGGAGAAAAGAATGTGATAATTTTGGCCAATTATTCTTTGGGTTTCCTCTGGGAACTCCCCTTTGACTCTCTGTGTACTTGGATGGTTTCTCTCAAGGTGATGGGATCTATAAAATTGTCACTCCTTGGTATTTCAGATCTTTAGAATAGGTGTTACCTGGTTTAGTTTAAAGCAGGCATTCAGATAAATCACACCAAGCTTTTTTTTTTTTTTTTTCAGTTTGACCTGTAGGTGTGCAGAAACAAAAATGAGGTAAGAAGAATGGAATAACCTTAATTTTAGAGAAAATAAAAATACCTTTCTCCTAGTCTGTGTTCTATATAAATACAACAGACTGGAGTACCTAAGAAAATATTTAATCTACACTGAAGTTGTCAAAGTGAGGTGTTTTACACTGGATTTTGCTTTGCATGTATTTCCCCACAGAATTCAGGTGAGCTCTGGCAGGATATAACTTCCCTAGAATTTTGGATCCTGCCCATCTTCTGTTCTCAGAAACATAACTAACATCTGCTTAAATTTGGCAGAAATGAAGTGCATATATGCACAAAGGACAATTGATGTTGGTTGTTGGGGAAGAACAAGCTAACAAGGAAACCTCAAACAGCAAGAGCAGATGCACTTCCTGCTGTGGACAAACCCCTGTGGAAAACGAAAACTCCCTGCCCAGGGACTCTTTCAGGTCTGGTTCCTCCAGTTAGTGAGAAACCAAGAGTTAGATTAAAATGACTTAAATACTTACAGTGGAAAAATGATCAGTTGATCTTATCAGATACCAATAATAGTTACTGGCTTATACACACTGTTTTTTTTTTCTCAATTTAAACTGTGATTAACTTACAGCTTGTTTCCATAATTCACAGATCATTAAATATTTCCTATGAAGGACCACCTAGTGAACATATAGCTCTGTGGGCCAAAATACAAAAGCTAGGATACTATGAAGATATTTATATAGTAAGAGACAGCAACAAATATCCACAGATTAACAATTATTACAACTAAGGCATAATAATAAAGTATAATTATTATAATGCTGGTTTACTACTGAGAAGAGTGGAATGCCTCTTTGTAGGAGATTCTGTTTGAGAGGTTCAAAATTAATTCTGTGATATCATGCTGAAAGTATCACCTCATTCTTCCTCAAAGCTTTCTTTTGCTTCTCTGGAATAAGAAACAAGTGACTCTTCTAGTATTCACAAAAATGAATTGTTTTTTTCTCTCTCTCCCTCACTGTGTTTGGTAAATATGCCTATAGGAAGGTTTGTGCTGTAAGACTTCCTGAGCTTTTGTTTTTGATGTGACCTACTTATTGGCTATATGACCTTTTTCTAATTATTTAATATACCTAGAAACTTCCATTTCCTCATCCATGTTGCAGAGAAACTGTAAATGTTAAGTGAACTGACAAATGTAAAGACTTTAGAGCAGAGTGTAGCATACTATGAAGCAGCTAATGCAAATGTTACTCTTCTTGTGATATTTTCAGCCTTGTAAATTGTTCTCAGATCATGATCATTGCAAAAACAACTGTGAAGCAAGATTTAGCCTATAGGCATAGTTGACAGGCTCTGTCACCAACATCACTAACAGAAACCTATTTAATTGTCATACTTTCAATGCAGGAAATTCTAAAAACATCTTAGATCCACAACACCCTAGCAGGAGGTAAGTACTATCACCTAGCCATATGGAGGTTATTGCATGGTTTTCCATAGCAATTGGTTGTAATCTAAATTCTCTATTCAGATGTTTTAAAAAATTCTTTCTTTTCCTCTCATCCATCATGTCCAACAAATATTACTATATTTTAATTTATTTTCACTCTCCTCCTTTCTTCCCTGCATTGTTTCACACATCTAGTTACTGGGCTTATTTTCTCTCTATGGAGAGTCCCATATTACAAAAGCCAATCTTCCTTATTCTACTAACAAATCATTACTATTCTCGTCTTTGCATTACAGTGTTTTCCAAAAAGTGTTTCTTCTTTAAGCTTCTTGCAAACAGCCTATACTGTAACTGACTTTGCTACCCCATTGGCCCTATTATTCTCTACATTAGTGCTCTTATCCTGAGGCTTTTCAATATCTTTACATTTGATGCAGGTAACAAACAAGCTCCACAAATCCTTAACTGCTAATTACATTTTCTGCATTTAATTTTATTCCTTCTCCTAAAACCATCTTTACTCTGAAATGTTATACTCCAATTGAGTACACTTGTATGGTCTTACAACCACTTATTTAGGAAAACATCAAAACAGCCTAGCATATTACATAAAAGAATTATAACAGTCTCACTTGACTCTACTGGGATCATAAATTTTCTTGCTAAAGTGATATCTACACTGAGGTGAGAAGCATGAGCAAATAAAATTGTGTTAAGAATTGGGAGAACAAATTAATAATTTCAGAAGAGTAAAAAGAACATGTCAAGTCACTGAAATAAGAAACTGAAGTATAGGTATGGTGTGGATATAGGAGGAAGAGACCGATATAAAATTTGTCTTGAGAGGATAAGAGGAAGCAACTTTTAATGACCAAAATGTAAAATTTCCATTGAACATAGCTGTTTGCCTGAAAGGGCATTAGACATAACTGTTGGAAAAGAGAATAGAAGGAGACCAATGAAAAATAACTTTAGTAAATGTTCATGACAATGGGAATTACGAGGAGTAAAGAGACTCCAGAAAATAAACATAATGCAATTGAATGGTATTTAGCAATTGTGAAGTGTGATAAGTGATAAATAATGTGATCAAGCATAGAAAGAGTTTTGGGACTTAAACTAAGTCGTAAATAAATGATGGGTCTATGTGTAAAGTATCACCAAACAAGATTCACCACTGAAAGCCAGGAAGTGATTATGCATACTATGTTTAAAACACAAAATAGAAAACTTAGAAGGATAGATTGAGGATGTTTATTAGATTTTCTTTGGGATAGACATGATTATTGAAGGAAACATAAGGCTCAAGACAACCATACCCCAATATCTTTATCCTTTGTTCTGTGAAGTACATATTATTCAGTTAATTGTTATGAACTCTATTCACTCAATCTCCAGCAACTCTCTTAATATTGCTCTTGACTTGGGGTACACTAGGTTGTTTTTGTTCTTGTTATTTGTTACCATTTTACTGGACTACCAAAGTCACATTCTACCTTTCAATGTTACTCATATGTAATTTACCCAAGTAGACTGCCATCCAAAAAATCAAAATCATGATTAAATCCTGAACACCTCTCAACTGCTAAAATGTCATTTCCCATCATTCATGATGTCTTAAAATTGTAAACTTTAACCATATCTACTGACTTACATGCATACTGTAAACCTCAAAATTCATAAACATTTACCCCCAACATGCTAAGCTAGAGTGAACATCACCTAAGCTCTTCCAATGATTAGTCATTGTATATTGCTAGGCACATTGTTTCTTATATGTACAGGAAACAACTTCTCATCTAAAGTCACTGTGAGGAAAAGGAATTTTTGGTATGATTAGGAGTGTTCTTCCTATGCTTCCTCTGAGCTTTTCATTTTCCCTTGTCAATTACATAATTCTCTTTTAAAGATATACTTTGTTATTTTGAAGTATGTGTGCATCCCTGTATGTGGGAATTCTGTACTTGTTCACTGATGCCTGTGGAGGCCAGAGGTGTCACACCTCCTGGAGCTGGAGTTAAGGCAATTATAGTTTATCTGGCTGGATGCTGGGAATTGAACTTGGGTCTTCTGCTTGATCTGTACATAAATGTTACTGGTGAGTCATCTCTCAACTCTACTGATGTAATAATTTCAGCAGCAAAATCTCTATCATTATAATTTTGTATCTGTAATACCAATATACTCATTCAACAACATTCCAATATTTGTTTTTAATGAATGAAAATTTACATTTTATAATGGAAGTATTTTTATTTTTATTGCATATCAATACTAGGAAGATAATCATACTGTAAAATTTCCCATCTGGACAATTATTATAATCTAGATGTGAAGTTATATTTATAAGATTATAGCACAATGACCCAATTAGTATTAAACCTGTAAATTCAAAATGAGAAGATTATACTTGTGAGTTTACTGGAGAAGACTTATTTTCTAGGAAAATAAACTATTGTGTGACATCTCCAAATTGCTGATAAACATTGTACCAGCAAAGTGGCATACAAAAGAATGTTAGAGAGGGACATGATTCAGAGGTATTCCAAAAAGAAATCACAGCTGGTTGTGGGTAAAATCACATACCTCACTATTCTGAACAGATTTCACACTCTACACTCTAATTAAATTGTGCACTTCACTAATGGCTCTGTCCCCAGAGTGCCTCCTGGGAATCAACGGCAGATTTTATTGGGCCCTGAGTGAATTTTAGTGTGGTAGAAAGGTGGCTAGTGTACGGAGCGGGGTGGTGAGGGTGCATACTGTTGGTCCCACAATTCAAGAAGAGTACACCCTTGGTCCCAGCTCCCAGCACACTGGAGACAGAAACGGGCAGATCCCGGAGCTCAGGGTCAGCCTGATGCAGGGCAAACTCTAAATAGAGAAAGACTTCGATCCAGGAGTGGTGGAACACATCTTTGATCCCTTCAGATGGGAAACACAGGTCCCTGATCCCAATAATTAGAGTTCAGAGACACACATGGGATTTGGAGGGACCTAGGTTTGGAGGCTACTTACAAAAGGCCTTCTCGATGCAGGCAGATTGTCCTTTGGGATCTCAAAATATATACACTAGAGCTGGTTTAGCTCCAAGGTGACAGAATGATTTCTTCTTTAACCCGGATTGAAGGATAACGCTTTGTAAGTTGTCAGAAGACCAAATTTGCTTCAGGAGAAGTACTACCTAGCCCCTCCTCACCCCCACCCCCCAAAAAAAGAGGGCAATTGTCCTAGGGTTGGAATTGGGGCAGGGCTCTGTTCTTATCGTTCCAGGAGAATCGAAGCGTCCATTAGGGGAGCCCAGGGACGGCTGGACAGCGGAACCCTCAGCAGAGAGCACAATCAGGCACCAAGGAGGACGAGTGACCCAGTTGATTCTGCCTGGCAGACTTCTTCAATAGCTGTCTCCATCGGGGGCCTGCAACCACCACAGCAATCCAATGTCACTGGGACCGTTCAGCTCTACACAATGCCCCGGCAGGAACCTCAGTGAAGCCTGCAAGATCAGCTTCTGCCTACAAACCCTTTAGGTCATCTAAACAGCTGAGAACAGAAGGACTGAACAAAAAAGGAGTGTACTAACATTTTTAACCATTTTTTCCATTTGGGTTCGGGCCCCAAACAGGTCTACTACGACCCAAATCAGCAGGAAGTCACTTTAAGAGAGCGACGTCCCATGCCCAGAGGGTGGGGAAGGTGTTTCTCCACCCTACTTTTTGGTTATTTGAAGGATAACTGAAAACTCTGATATTTAGGGGAAGAGACTGCAAGCTGATAAATGGTCCTGTCTTAATGGGTTTTGGAGGTTAGCCCCAGGGATTTCCTACTTTTCCTTTTCTGTATCCTTCTTCCTCTCCTATGTAGGAGTGCATGGGCTTGAGAAAAATGAGATATAGACATAGCACAGGAAGGTCCAAGAAGAAGGGGCAGATTATTGAATATGCCCTTATACCTTTGTATATTGATACAAAATTAGTAGTTTATTTGGCTAAAGTGGTATTGACCATTGTTTATTGTGCAAAAATAAGATTGTATTGGATTATATCGGTATTGATCTTTGTATATTGATACAAAATTAAGATTATAGTTGGCCACAATGGTATTGACCCTCGCATATGGACGTAATATTAAGATTGTATTGGGCTACATAGGCATTGATCTTTGTATATTGATACATAATTAAGAGTATATTTAACCACAATTGAATAGATCTTTGTATATTGATACAAATTTAAAGGTAACGCTTCCTAATGGTATCATACCTAGAGATACTTAAAAATAAAATGTGAAGCTCTGACCTCTTGATACCAACCGTCTAAAACGGTCTAGGATAGTTAAGTAAAACAAACTCCTAGTCATGCAAACATGTCACTTTGTTAGCTACTATGACAGTCTATCACAGATATTCTCTAAACTACCCAGTAATCAAGTTGCTAAGAGACAAGCAACATTTGCTTATCTAAATACAAGAGATGGATAGGGCATCTTCAAAAACCCCAAGAGATCTGCAGAATATGGCATTCAAAGATGTTATCTTAAATCAAGATTTTCTTTTTTTTTTGATATCGAGACATATCAGCGCCTGACAGCACCCCCTATTCTACTCCAAGTAG
Organism: Lophiomys imhausi; assembly: GCA_907164525.1. NCBI lineage: Eukaryota > Metazoa > Chordata > Mammalia > Rodentia > Muridae > Lophiomys > Lophiomys imhausi. The sequence continues at coordinate 6,870,338 of CAJQZJ010004856.1, read as the reverse complement.
AAGATAAGCATCGAAGAACCTCCACTGTAAGATGGTTGAATTAGTGGCAAGCCTATCTCTTGGCATGAAAAAACCCCTTGCACCAACTGCAGACAGACTGCTGTCCAAAAAGGACAAAACTTGGTAGCAGGGAAGTCGACAGCCTAACTCTGCCAAGACAGGGTAGGTAAGTCCTTCATAATCCCTGCTCTACAACAAATGTCTGTCAGAGAAACAGGACCCAAAGGCTGAAGACTGATGCAGGAATGTATGGAGAGAAAATGGGAACTGTCCAGGCAGTCATTGGTATGTCCTTTCTTAGTTTTGGAAGCTGCAGGCCCTGGACTACCTATATAAGCAAATATATTATTCCTCTCAGGTCTCTGAGGTGGTTGAAGAATAGACAGCTAGAGTCTCATAGTTAAATTTTGAGTTGTTTAGGAATCAAGAGGGTGTTATAGAACTAAGAAGATACTCTTAAAAGTGTGTTGCAAGTTAGTATGAATGTTGAGTCACATATAGACCTTTAAACTCAAGGAGATGGTTCGATAGTAGAATGTTAAAGTCAGGGGCCAAATATGTATAAACTGGACATTGGGAAGGTATACTGGGCCATTTAACTCTCATAAATATGGCATATTTATATCTGTTGTTTTGTATAATACTTACTGTAATAAGAGAAGGAACCATCTGTTTGAAAGGGGAAACTTCTGGGGTGAAGAGGGTGGAAGGGCGGGATAGGAAGGGGGAATAGGGAGGGGTTTGTTACTGAGATGTAACTTGAAGAAAAAAAAATAAAGTATTTAAAAAAAAAAAAAAAGGTGGCTAGTGGATTCACAGTCCCACTGTTCAGGGATAAGAGAGTGAAAATATATTACTATTCTCTAATGAATATACCTAGGTATATTTCTGAGATATCACTCCTTGGGTAAGGAGTTTCCAAGTGGCTATGCCACTGGTCAACATCAGCACACCCACATGGAACTGGGAGAAAATACATGATTCGCCAATGAAACTTTAATGGTACTTTTCCCTGAGGCTTTAGGAAGAATGAATTACAGAAATGCTTATGTTTGGTATTTTCCCTCCTGATAACTATATGTATCAAGATATATTGAAAGAAATTGTTCAATTTAAATCTTTCCATAAAAAATTCACAGGAGAAATATTATTAATGGATGTAATTTACCATCATGTAAAAAAGTCCATTTTGCATATTATTAAAATATCATTATAAAAATGTATATGACTTGTTTTAATAGCTGAATAGTACTCCATTGTTTAAATGTACCACATTTTTTATGTTTATTTATTACTTCAAGTTACATCTCCATCACAATGCCCTCTTTCTAACCCTCCCAGTCCCACTCTCCCACCCTCTCTCCCCTCTTCCTCCTATCCTACTTCTCCAGAATGGGGTGTCTCTACATATCATTTCCCTACCCCAGTTCAGCAGACACATGAGGGCTAAGAGGTTCTCCATGGTCTGGGGGCCTACACGGCAACACCATATCTATTCTTTTACTGAAGGACATCTAGGTTTTACCACTTTCCAGCTATTATGAATAAAGGTTCTATGAATATAGTTGAGCAACAGTTCTTGTGGCATGGTGGAACATTTTTTAGATATATGCTCAGCAGTGTTACAACGAGGTCTTGAGGTAGATCTATTTCCAATATTATGAGAAAATGCCAAATTGATTTCTAAAGTTGTTGTATAAGTTTACACTCCCACCAGCAATGGAGGAGTGTTCCCCTTACTTCATATCCTCACCAACATGTGCTGTCACTTGAGTTTTTTTTTTTTACTTTATTTTTTTTAAATACTTTATTTTTTTTTTCTTCAAGTTACATCTCAGTAACAAACCCCTCCCTATTCCCCCTTCCTAACCCGCCCTTCCACCCTCTTCACCCCAGAAGTTTCCCCTTTCAGTCCAACAGATGGTTCCTTCTCTTATAACAGTAAGTATTATACAAAACAATAGATATAAATATGCCACATTTATGAGAGTAAATTGGCCCAGTATACCTTCCCAATGTCCAGTTTATACGTATTTGGCCCCTGACTTTAACATTCTACTATCTAACCAACTCCATGAGTTTAAAGGTCTATATGTGACTCAACATTCATACTATCTTGCAACACACTTTTAAGAGTATCTTCTTAGATCTATAACACCCTCTTGATTCCTAAACAGTTCAAAATTTAACTATGAGACTCTAGCTGTCTATTCTTCAACCACCTCAGAGACCTGCGAGGGATAAATATATTGCTTATATAGGAAGTGCAGGGCCTGCAGCTTCCAAAAGTAAGAAAGAACATACCAATGACTGCCTGGACAGTTCCCGTTTTCTCTCCATACAATCCAGCATCAATCTTCAGCCTTTGGGTCCTATTTCTCTGACAGACATTTGTTGTAGAGCAGGGATTATGAAGGACTTACCTACTCTGTCTTGGCAGAGTTAGGCTGTCGACTTCCCTGTTACCAAGTTTTGTCCTTTTTGGACAGCAGTCTGTCTGCAGTTGGTGCAAGGGGTTTTTTCATGCCAAGAGAAAGGCTTGCCACTAATTCAACCATCTTACAGTGGAGGTTCTTCGATGCTTATCTTCTACTTGGAGTAGAATAGGGGGTGCTGTCAGGTGCTGATATGTCTCGTTATCAAAAAAAAATCTTGATTTAAGATAACATCTTTGAATGCCATATTCTGCAGATCTCTTGGGGTTTTTGAAGATGCCCTATCCATCTCTTGTATTTAGATAAGCAAATGTTGCTTGTCTCTTAGCAACTTGATTACTGGGTAGTTTAGAGATTATCTGTGATAGACTGTCATAGTAGCTAACAAAGTGACATGTTTGCATGACTAGGAGTTTGTTTTAACTATCCTAGACCGTTTTAGACGGTTGGTTTCAAGAGGTCAGAGCTTCACATTTTATTTTTAAGTATCTCTAGGTATGATACCATTAGGAAGCGTTACCTTTAAATTTGTATCAATATACAAAGATCATTCAATTGTGGTTAAATATACTCTTAATTATGTATCAATATACCAAGATCAATGCCTATGTAGCCCAATATAATCTTAATATTACGTCCATATGCAAGGGTCAATACCATTGTGGCCAACTATAATCTTAATTTTGTATCAATATACAAAGATCAATACCGATGTAATCCAATACATTCTTATTTTTGCACAATAAACAATGGTCAATACCACTTTAGCCAAATAAACTACTAATTTTTGTATCAATATACAAAGGTATAAGGGCATATTCAATAATCTGCCCCTTCTTCTTGGACCTTCCTGTGCTATGTCTATATCTAATTTTTCTCAAGCCATGCACTCCTACATAGAAGAGGAAGAAGGATACAGAAAAGGAAAAGTAGGAATTCCCTGAGGCTAACCTCCATAACCCAGTAAGACAGGACTATTTATCAGCTTGTAGTCTCTTCCCCTACATAACAGAGTTTTCAGTTATCCTTCAAATAACCAAAAAGAAGGGTGGAGAAACACCCTCCCCACCCTCTGGGCATGGGACGTCGATCTCTTAAAGTGACTTCCTGCTGATTTGGGTCGTAGTAGACCTGTTTGGGGCCCGAACCCAAATGGGAAAAATGATTTAAAATGTTAGTACACTGCCCCAATCCCAACCCTAGGACAATTGCCCTCTTTTTTTTGGGGGGGGGGATGGGAGGGGGCTAGGTAGTACTTCTCCTGAAGCAAATTTGGCCTTCTGACAACATACAAAGCGTTATCTTTCAATCTGGGTTAAAGAAGAAATCATTCTGTCACCTTGGAGCTAAACCAGCTCTGGTGTATGTATATATTTTGAGTTCCCAAAGGACAATCTGCCTGCATCGAGAAGGCCTTTTGTAAGTCGCCTCCAAACCTAGGTCCCTCCAAATCCCATGTGTGGGTCTCTGAACTCTAATTATTGGGATCAGGGACCTGTGTTTCCCATCTGAAGGGATCAAAGATGTGTTTCACCACTCCTGGATCGAGGTCTTTCTCTATTTAGAGTTTGCCCTGCATCAGGCTGACCCTGAGTTCCGGGATCTGCCCTTTTCTGTCTCCAGTGTGTTGGGAGCTGGGACCAAGGGTGTACTCTTCTTGAATGGTGGGACCAAGAGTATGCACCCTCACCACCCCGCTCCGTATGACTCCAGAATACATAAGACCACCAACTCTACGGTGCTCCCCCCCCCCCCCCCCCCCCGTCTCTGCTGAAGTCACTTGAGTTTTTTATCTTAGCCATGCTAACAGGTATAAGATGGAATCTCAGAGTTGTTTTGATTTGCATTTCCCTGATGATGGAGGACATTGAGCATTTTTAAAAATAATTTATTTTTTGTTTCTTCAAGTTATATCTCAATCACAATCCCCTCCTACTCCCCCCTCCAGTCTCACCCTCCCACCTCTTCCCCCTCAACCTCCCATCCTATTCCTTTTTTTTTTTTAAGTTTAAGGAACATTTTTAAATGATATTCTGCCACTAGAATTTTCGCTGTTGATAATTCTCAGTTGAGCTATGTATTTCATTCTTTTAATTTGATTATTTGGTTTTTTGATGTCTAAGTTCTTCAGTTCACTATACAGTTTGGATGTTAGCCCTCTGCTGGATGCAGGGTTGGTGAAGGTCTCTTTCCATTCTATAGACTTCATTTTGTCCTATTAATAGTGTCTTTTGTCTTACAGAACCTTTTCAGTTTCACGTGGTTCAATTTATTAATTATTGATCTTAGTGCCTGAGCTGTTGGTGTTCCTTCAGGAAGTTGTCTCTCATACCAATGAGTTCAGGGCTCTTCCCCACTCCCTCTTCTATTAGATTTAGTGTATCTGGTTTTACGATAAGGTCGTTGATCCACTTGTACTTGAGATATGTGCAAAACAAGGACACCATGAAATTTGCAGGCAAATGGATGGACTAGAAAATATCATCCTGAGTGAGGTAACTCAGACACAGAAAGACACACATGGTATGTACTCACTTATAAGTGAATATTAGCCATAGAGTGCAGGATAACTAGGTTACAATTCACTGATCCAAAGATGCCAAGTAACAAGGAGGTCTCAAGGGAGAGTGCGTGAATTTCACTTAGAAGGGGAAATAAAATAGACAGTTGAAGTAGATGGAGAGAGAGAATTTGGTGAGAAAGGGATAGTGAGAAGAATGGGGGTAAGGATCAGGAGTGGGAAGGGGGAAGTGTAGAAATGAATAATTAAATTATTTACCAGTATTTAGATTATATTTAACTGGACAGTGGTATTAATCCTTCACCTGCCATTATAAATAAACTCACAGACACCTGATGGATTTTAACAAGCCTTAGCCTGAATTGAGCAATCTTGGCCCATCTAAGCTAGCTTATTATTCCCCAAATAAAACACACACACACACACACACACACACACACACACACACACACACACATATATATATATATATATATCCCCTTGGGCTGTTCACATTATGCAGACATTCCAGGCCATGTGGAAGGATCTTCATCCATCTCTAACCCATCATGTCTCCTCTTTCCTGCTCTGGTTTCTTCTTCTTCTACAACCCAAGATGCTTTCTGTCTATGCCAGAAGCCCAAGAACCTTTGTTCCACCTACTTTTCTCTCTGCTCAATCACAAATCTTGGCATTTTATTAAAGCCAATCAGAGACAATGATTAGAAAGCAAGGTAACACAGCATTACTTTATGTATAATATAGCAAGTAGGTCTCTGGGAGGTAATTAACATTTAGAATGTATAACATCATCCCATCAGGGAAGGCTGAGAGAACTGAAATCAGTGATGGAGGCATCTCTGGGACAGGGGAGACATCTGGGGGTGTATGGGGGTGACCATAGCTGTGACTTCTACCAATGGAGATATGGAACCTGAAGAGGCCACCTCCTATAGCCAGGCAGGACTTCCAGTAGAGGAAGGGGGGCAACAACCCACCCACAAAACCTTCTACCCAAAATTTGTCCTGCCTACGAGATATGCAGCAATAAAGATGGAGCAATGAATGAGGGGACTGACAACCAATAACTGGCCCAACTTGAGACCCACCCCATGGGAGAGACCCAACCCCTGACACTATTAATGATACTCTGCTATACTTGCAGACAGGGGCCTATTGTAATTGTTTTCTGAGAGGCTTCACCCAGAAGATGATGGAAACAGATACAGAGACCCAAAGCCAAACAATAGGCAGAGCTCAGGGAGTGTAATGGAAGAGTGGAGGAAAGGATTGAGGGAGCCAGAGGAATCAAGGACAACACAAGAAGACCTACAGAGTCAACCAACCTGGGTCCATGGGGGCTCACAGAGGCTGAACCACCAACCAAAGAGCATGCTTGAGCTAGACCTAGACCTCCCACTCATATGTATCAGATGAGCAGTTTGATCTTTATGTGGGTCCACTAACAATTAGAGCAGGGCTCTCTCTCACTCCATTGCCTGCCTTTTGATCCCTTTCACATAGCTGGGTTGCTTTGTCTGGCCTTTGTGAAAGAAGATGTGCCTAGAATAAGTACCCATGGGGTACCTCCCCTTCTGTGAGGATGAGGGGATGGGGGAATAGGAGATGACATGAGAGGGTGGGACTGGGAGTAGAGAAGGGAGAGGGCTTTGATCAGGTTCTAAAGTGAAATGAATAAGTAAACAAATAAATAAAATGAGTATGACTTCATGTTTTAGTTAGGGTTGCTGTTGCTGATAAGAGACACTATCACCAGGGCAACACTTACAAAGTGAAATGTTTATTGAGGCTGGCGTACAGTTTTAGAAGTTTAGCCCATTATCACCCATTATCATGACAGTGGGAAATACTCTGGCATGTTTTAAGACATATTTCTGTGGAAGGAGCCAAGAGTTCTACATCTTGATCCACAGTCAAGAGAATCAAGAGTCTGTTTGTCACACTGGGCATATCTTGAGCATAGGAGATCACAAAGCCCACCTCAACAATGATGCAAGTCCTCCACAAGGCCACACCTACTCCAACGAGGCCACACCTTCTAATAGGGACACTGCCCAGGGGTCAAGCATTTAAATACATGAGTCATTGGGGATTCATTCCTATTCAAACCATCACACTTTACAAGCAACTGCTTTGGTGTTTGTGATTCTGCTACTCAAGCGAATTTTAAAAGTAAATTATAACTCATCAACTAGAAACAATATGCTTCGCATCACAAAATCTATGCTCCTCAATTTCTATATTTTAATGAAAAAGCAATTAACTTGTACAAATCTAGGATACAAATTCTTCCTCCTTCAACAAAATTATTTATATAAATAGTATTCCTGAAAGGAAAAGCCTTAATCTTGATTTGTCTGAGCTTTATAGCTAGGATGTACTAAAAATGAAATATATTACTCATATAAATGAAAAATGAACTATACAATTATTATACTTATATATTGTATAGTTCTTTTTTAGTTTATATGTAAATGAAATATATATTTCATATATATATGATTTTATACAAAAATTGCTATATTTTAGTCCAGTTTCAAGAAAAAATGGGCAAAATTCCTCAAACTGATACAATACTGAATACCTCTTCATTCACTATAAATCATCCAGTTCAGAAGTGTTTGGGAAGGTGTGATAGTTTGATTTCAATGCTGATATCTGGTTACCGTCCCTTCTGAGGCATTCTCTTGATTGGTTAATAAAAGTCACTGATAGCCAATTAGCTGGGCAGAAAGAGTATAGGAAGGCCGGACTTCCTGAGATTAGAACAGTAACCCTGTGATTTACGCAGAGGATTAATTCATTACAGGCAGGAAGAGGAAGAAGGAGGACACACACCTTGGGTTATAAAAAAGAACCTCATTCCACATGGCCAGGAACAAACGCATAGTGTGGAGAATAGCAATCCAAGGGGACGTACGCATATATGGGGTCATATTTGGGTAAATAGAATTAAGAGCTAGCTTAGGTGGGCCAGGATTGCTCAATTCAGACCAAGGCTTGTTAAAATCCATGTGGTTTCTGTGTGTACTTATAGTGGCTGGTTAAGGATTAAGAGCCTCCAATCATTTAACAATAGTATAAATACTGTTAAACAATTTAATTGATTATTTCTACAAGAAACTCATTTCTATATGAAGTTTCATTAAAAAAATCACAGTGAGATCTTCCTATGTCTAACTAACTCATTAGCATCCTCTGTCAACACGTTGCCATGCTTTGGCCATATCATCAGCACTGAAGCCTCTGTTAAGTGCTGGGAATATCAGTGTAGGAAAGACTTACTTAACACATCTTCTAGGGAGGAAGAACTAGCCCTGAATTGGGTTTCCTTACACTTCTGTCACAGAAGATTTGAATTATTATCTGCATTAATTGACATAATTATGTGTTTATTTCCTTGTAGCAGGATGGGAAGATTGTAGGCTAATTATGGGGTAAGCAAATTTCATTTTCTTTTCAAATAAATGCTACAATCAAGATCACATAAATTCTTTGGAAATTCCATTTAGGCATTTGCCTTGAATCTCTACCAACCCATCCCCACAACAAGGAAATGCTGAGTCCTCAAAGCAGGGCTCATTTCTAAATCATCAGCAACCTTTTCTTCCAGTCATGAAGAAAGGCACAGCCCCAAACAATAACACACAGAATGTAAGGAAGAAAAAAACACTGTAAAAATAAATCTGAAAATCTAAACCTCCTAGTGTTTCAGTTTCACTGATTGCTGGGGATTTGGCAGGGTGGTTTGAGGTTGTTGTTTTTTTTTTTTTCCCCCTTCCTGCTTTTACAGTTCCACAGTCCCAATGGCCCACTAGTGGGATGCTAAATTAAGGGGCATTTTGTTTGTATTGTTAGCAGCTAGATCGAAAGAGTCACACAGAAATGTTTTATTATAGTGAGGAAATAACTCTTTTAATAAGGTTCTTAGGAGACTGAGTTTTAATGATGCTTAACACAATGTTTTAAACCACACGCCACATCTACATGTTATTTCTTGTTAAATGCTGGTTATTAAACAGCAGGCTGGCTCCAGATTGCCTGCAGAGGGTAGTTAGGGTTGGCTGATACATCTCTGACAATTTGAATAGTTGATGGAGTAACAAGTGCTGTTTGCATTTAAAGGATTTTACGTTTTAACATCTGCACAGTGTAACAGTACACGGCATAGTTCAGCACAATATGTTGAAGGGTTTAAGTCAATTAAGCACAATTGTAAGTTTCAATTTCTTCTAGAATTCTGTGCCCTCATCCAAACTTAACATGCTTAAGCTAAAATGACTTCCAACACTACTTAACCCTGGGATCTCAGCAGTGAATTGTTCAAAAGTGCAGACCAGAAAGAAAAAGGAATGATAAACAGAATGTGCCCCAAGGAAAAGCATGAGCTGTAAAGTCATACCTGCTTATAATCAGCTTTCTTTTAATCATTTAAACATGTAGCATGTTTTAAAGGAATAGCAAACAGAACTGTTAATCTCACAGTTTTGTTGTTTCACTTTGTTCCATCCTGAAGCAAAGCAAGTCCTATCTGGGTTAACAGGATCAACTGATGATCAAGGAACAGGAAAGGTCAGGTTTTATGTAGAAAATCTCAGCATCTAATGGACTTTGCTCTGTGTAGCCTACTTTCTCTTTCTTCCCTTTATTTTGGGATCCCATTCAAATCAATCTCTGTTTAGAATAACCGCGTGCTGAAGCAGGTATGCAAGAGGAGTAGGGAGGGCTTCCTACAGCAGAAACATAGATGCCGCCATTTTGAAATTGCTTCCTACAGCCGGGGAAGTGGGCTACATCTGTTCTGTAGGGCTTGGTGGAAAGAAACTGTTACTTTTCTACTTCTCTGTGCCTCTTCTCACAGCTGTTATAAGACATGAAGGACAGGAAAATATTTTGGTCGCTAGCACAGAGAAACAAGCAGGAGCACAGGTCTGTGGCTTTCTGTATGAAGTATAAAGGTGTCTTCTTTAATCATCTCCAGGGGTAGAAAGCGTGGAGCCTTGCTTTTTAAAAAGGTTCAAATTAACTTTTCAATCAGAGTCTTCTTCTAGTAGTTCACCAAAATAACGAAGACAAAGGAAAAGAACATCTGGTATATCTTCTTCTCAGAAAACATAGGTTTTTTTTTTTTTCCCTTTGACCACATTCATGTGGATTTCTGAGAAAGGTGATAATGTAGATATGGAGGTAATAGAGGTCTGTTTACAAGGGAAAGCCTGACAAGTGTTACCATGGAAGCCGCTGGAAGCATCTGCAAATTGGTGCCAGTCCTGGCATTGTTCTAAACAAACAATTTAAGGAAAAATTTCATGCCAAGGAAATTAATATGTGTGTTGTGCATAGTAAACACACAAAGAGCCAAGATAGCTTCCTTAAAGGCATCAAAAAAAATAATCAGAAAAAGAGCAGAGCCAAAGAAAAAGCTACCTGGGTCCAACTAAAATGACAGCCAGTTCTGCCTTAAGCAAGCACACTTTCTGAGAAGCAATAGCAGAAATGTGAAAAACAGTAACCTGTCCACAAGAGGTAAATAAGTAACTCTGAACTATAATAAAAGCAAAATTAATCATGGATTCTTTAGTGTTTATCAAATACGCTTAAAATTTTGTGCAACACTATCCGAGACAGCAATGAGTAAACACACAATAATGTACCTCAAAGTCATTGAGAGCCTGGCTCAAGTCCAAAGCAGGGCGAAGGAAGCTCAGTGCTTGCCAGTAGCACATACCACTTACCACGTCAAGGAGTCTCATGTGTTTCTGAACAAGTCTGTGGTTCTAACACTTAACCATTTTCTCCACTCACAGTATTATGCAGTAGAAGTTTTTTGGTTAATAATCCAGTCTGAGTTTCCCTGTCCTCTCCTTACACTCAAAACAATCAGAAATGTAACTAATATAATCAGATATATCTTTAATTTATGTAGGATTCCATGTTGAAATGTCCTAGAACATTTAAAGTATATGAAGTGATGGCACTATCCAGCAGACATATGAAATTTCAACCCCAATTTATAACTGAGAACACTAAATTTTAATGTATGGCTAAAACTGTCCTAATGGGCAACAGTGGGAACTAAAGAGATGCTGATGGACATCTGTCACTACTATTAACTTCAGGAAGTCCCTTCACCTACATGAAAGCAAATAGATTCATTACTGAAAAAATAATTCCTGTGCTGTATCCTTAGTAGATTTGTTTAAAACAAAAATAAGGTGAATAATCTGTAATGTTAAGAAAAGTTGTTCATTAAAGTATAAATTATGATTTTTGATATACTTAATCAAGATTAGTATGTTAGAGTTAGCTCCTATAAGATTACAAAGATGGGCTGGTTGATTTCAAACATTTTTGTGAACCAGTTGTTAAAGAAATCAAGTTGTATACACTTATAGTTAAAGTATATTTTAAAAAACAGATAAAAATATTGAAATGTTGTTTTGTGAAATGATAAATCAGAAACATGACTACTTATGACCCCAAAATTTGTGATTATTTTATGTACTGTTATTTACTTCACTTGAAGCTATTCATCTTAATTTTACCCTTATGGTTGAAATGTTGCACTAATATATGGTTCTGTGTGCCATTTCTATTTGCAACAAATTGACATCCTGATTTTGACCATGTTAAGACCAAACATGCCAAGCAAATTAGAAAATTATATATACAAATTACATTGTGAGTGTGTACCTTCACATGTGCTTGCACATCCAAGAACACACACACACATCCTGTGGATTACATAAAGTTAAGAAAGTGAAAGAAAATAATGTTTAGAGACAGATTAAGCTTAAATCTTTCCCTTGCCCCTAGTTGTTGCATTGTAATTAAACTTAAAAGGATGTGTGTTCTTTTTGCAATCCCTTTTCAATAACACAAAAAGTACGTCTAGTATTCAAACCTCTTATCTAATTCAAGAAAGTAATTACTCTTGTCATTGACAAATAAATAGCATTCGCACCTAGGTCTTTGGTATTTCTCTTTCATCGTATTCATTAAAGTAAACCAACATGTCTACCAGAATTTAGGTTGGTTCTGTATGCATTCAGAGAGCTATTTGTAAAATATTTAGTAGCAGGCCCCTGGATATTCAACTGTACTGATCACAAATTCCACAGCTCACATATAGTCAAAATAGTAGATGTGCAGAAGGGGGGTACATAAAATAATAAAGGGTTGTTACTGTGAACATACTTCGATGTGCTTCTGATGTCAAAGAGAATGTTACAGTACTCACCACATGATAATTTATGCTGTGGGCAGCTGTAGTGACAAGATATAGTTTCATCAATAGATAGAGACTTATAGCAACCACATTCCACTTAAATCTGAGCAACAGTGTTCTAGAAACCTGAAGTATTCCATGAGATAGAAATCTGTGTTATATGGTAGCTTGGGGGCTAAAAATTTGTAGCACTAGAAGTATGTGGGCATTACATCCATAAGCCTTGGAAGGAATGGACCTAAACACAAACAGGATGATATTTTAATTTTTCTTGGTGAGTTGATTGCAAAATTAAATCTTTGTGAGACTGAGTATTAAGAAATTCCCAAATAAATCATTTTTTCTGCCTCATTATTTTACCGATTTCATACTAAGTACCTATCCATATATTGTATCCCTTATTTCTCAGATGTTGTTCTAAAAACGGAGAAATGATTCAAGTTCCTAGCCTAGTAAAGCTAGAAAAAAAGTATTCATATCATAAGCATTCAGACACGTGAATAAAATAATTTTAAATAGTAAAAAGCTCTACAAAGGCTTTTATAAATAGATATGGTTGCATACAGGACAAATGAGAGAATCTGCTTTAAATAAAATTATAGGAAATGGGCACATTTCACCATGTCTATGGATGTATTTCAGTCACAAGAACTGAATGGACGCAGTGAGCTACAGTCCAAATCTAAAACAAGCATATTGTAGGGAGAGAGAAGAGTGATAGCAGAAGTGATGAAGAAGAAATGATCTTTGGTTATCTAAATAAGGCCACCACAGCATAAAATAGATTAGAATGTGGCCAAGTGGATTAGAGACAGCAGTTGCATGATCATGTAGGCTGAGTTAAGACACTTGAATTTTATCCAAGTTTCAATGGAAAACCATGGAGGCTCTCAAGCAGGTGTTTGATGCAACTTAAATTAAAAATTGAAAACTAAATTCTTCATTCTAAAACACTTTAGAAACGGTCTTGTGAAGGCCAGGTGTGAGGGCTCACACCTACACTCCTAGCGTTCTGGAGGGCTGTGAAGGCCAGG
>CAJQZJ010004856.1:6796469-6856900 GCA_907164525.1 Lophiomys imhausi | reverse complement strand
CAGGTGTGATGGCTCACACCTACACGCCTAGCGTTCTGGAGGGCTGTCACAAGTTGAGGCCAACTGGGCTACATGGGGAGTTCTACTCATCACTGTTACGTAGCAAAACCTGTTTCAGCAAAATTCAAATTTGAGAGCCAAAGATAGGTGAAATTTTTAAACTGGCACCGACTGAGAAAATGAATGTTTTTATTTCAAGCAGAATTAGTAAACTTCTCACCCAATTTTAACTTCCTAAGCCCTGAGGTAGAAATGACAAGAGAATCTCCCAAGTTCAGACTCTGGAAATGGGAAAGAGTACAATGCGAGTTTGCTCATGACGTGGTAAAATACCTGAGACCGGGTAATTTCCAGATAGCAGGAGTTCATGTTCTGAAGTCCAAGATCAAGAGACAGTGTGTAGTGTCCGGTGAAGGTTTCCACTGCAACAGAGCGTGTTTCTCACCACGTTCTCCAGATGAATCCCAATGAATATGCTATCCTCCTTTGATGAAAAGGAAGGGCCAGCTAGAGGTGCTGAATGACATGTGAAGCCTCTTTCAAGAAAGTCTTCATGTAAATGACAAAGGAGCCCTCACTACCTAAATCCTTCCTTAAGGCCTTACTTCTGACTGAAAAATTACAGCCCTGTGGGGTATATCTGACACAGAGTTTTGCTCTGAAGCCCAGCTGGTCTCATATCCCTCCTGTCCCAGCCTCACAGTCTGGGCATGAACATTGTGCCAATGTGCCCAGGTCCACATGCATTTCATAGGAGGACAATCATTCAAATTACAGCAAACATTCAAGTTTTTTTTTTTTTTTTTTTTTTTTTTTGGTTTTTCGAGACAGGGTTTCTCTGTTTAACAGCCCTGGCTGTCCTGGAATCGCTTTGTAGACCAGGCTGGCCTTGAACTCGCAAAGATCCGCCTGCCTCTGCCTCCCAAGTACTGGGATTAAAGGCGTGTTTTGTAGTGGTAAATTAATGGATGAAATGTTTCCTATCTGACAATGATCAATAAATGTTGACTATTAGCATACTTGCTAAACTATACATCTTTCCCACTGAATCACCCAGAGTTTGTATTTCAACAGTCTTTTATTCATTTTGTGATACTTGAGTTAAAGACCCATACTGAGTCTTTTATAAAGGCAAATATTAGGTTCCTGACAAGTTAAGAGGCCTAAAAACTTAGTGATACAGAATAAGCAAGTGAAAAGCTGCTTCTGGGCCAGCAAACTGCTTCAGCAAGTGAAGGCGACTGCTGCAAACCCTGGCCACTTGAGTTTGATTCCCAGGACCCACATTGTGAAAGGAGAGAGATGACTCCGACAACTTGTACTCTGAACACACAAATAAAAAAATCTGAAAATTAATTAATAAATTAATTGATGGATGCATGCAATAGTTTTCTCAGAAGCAGCTTCCTGTACATACTTGTTACAAGTTCAACAGGACGCATCAGAAGAAAGTGTTGCAATGTACAGTTCCTCTTGTTCCTCTGTAAAAGAATATTACATAGAAATAATTGAGAAGTTTATATTTTCCTCCATTAGCTAAAGCATATTTTGCATATTTAAAATTATATTATCTTCTTCTTAAAATTGTTTATTCAAAAAAATTATATACACACATCCTCTCCTTCCACAAAGATGAAAATAATGTATTTTATATTCCCTCCATAATAACTCATTGCTAACATAATTAAATATTATCATCCTTCGGTCAAATAATTACCAAAGTCTTTGTGTGGAAAACATTGTTTTTTAGTTGCTATACACTTGATTAGGCAAATTAAAGGACTTTCTAAGACTTATTGCAAATATTTTTAATAATAGAAGGGGTAAGGATTAAGCATTGTTTAGCATGAATAGAAAAGTTCAAGAAACATAGTATCTGAAATGCCATGCATATATTCATATATTAGTCACATTAGTTGATATGGAGTAAGATAAAATAATTTAAAAATACTATTCGCCTTTCCAATAAAACACTGTTACCATGAAAACCTCATCATTTTCCACACAAATTAGCAATATGCCAATCTCTAAATGGAGACCAAAAGTAGGCCTAACTGGTGGGCTAGACAGGATGTCATGAAGCCTGTCTCTCATTATTTTGACTCATAATATTTATTAAACTTTATTCTTGTGGGAAGAATGAACACTCCAGGCATTGGCAACTTCTCTACCATAAAGGGAAGATAGAAACCTTCTTGACCATTATTTCAGTGTTTTCACACTGGACTGCTTCACCTCATTTAATTTTATCCTAATAATTATGAGATGTTCATTGATTTAAATGAAAAGTCTGAGTATTAGAAGCGTTATGTAGTTTTCTAAGGTGAGAGTTAAGTGTGAAGTTTGAACTTTTACTGCACAAAACAGGATGGGCACTGCACTGTCTCTTTTTCTAGGCCAGATATTATATTCTTACCTTACAGGATTCCTCTGGAGCATCTCTCTGTGATGTCAGGACATCAACTTTCTGTTTGTTCCCAAATGTGACCAAAATGTTTAATATCACCGAAATTTAGAAGTGATTTCTCCTACCCAAAACTACAATATCCTAGGTCAGATATATTCAAATTCTGTCTGATATTTTATACTATTTTCCCTTGATCGTGTATTTCTTCCAACCAAGTGAGGGTTATTTTGAATGCAAGAAATATCTTGTGAATATATTTTCTGAAAATGTCTATGCCATTCTTCTACCTTCTACCTACTGTGTGATCCTCTTCATATGCACATTTTATCTGCTGACCTACATTGGAAAGGGGACATAGCTGGTTGGACCTCTAAGCTGAAGCAGAATGCAAGAAAGACCAAATAATAAATAGGAAGAACCTACCCAAGGGACTACACTGAATTCAAATGAGAGAAAAATGTGTAAAATAAATCATCAGAATGAGCTATGCCAGACCCAGAAAACTATTAAGACGCACAGCAGAATTCAGTTCTTGTAAACCAGGAAACAAAGCAGGTGGGAACAGGAACTTGTCTTTATTGGCCCCTGATATTAACCTAATAATTCTCAGTATATTTAATCATATTAAAAGTATTTCTTTCTTTTGCTCCATTTTATTTTTGCATCACTGTGGCAAAACACATGAGATATACAACCTTAACTTTTTATGTTTGAGAATTTCATACATGAATATAATATGTTTTGATCCCCCATTTCCTCCTCTCAAATTCCTCCCCATCCCCTACATAACTTCCCTCTCAATTTCACATAATCTTTTTGTATATAGTGGGTTATTCCTTTAGTTAACCTGGGAACATCATCACAACATACCCAGACTTGTGCCTCACCAATCTTCTAGGTGATTTTAAATTTAATCATATTGGCAATCAAAATCACCCATTATAATTGGTATCATGCAAAATGAGCAAAAGATAATTGGTATTGAATAAGTATGCCCTTTTGAAAAACAGCAATGACAAATCACTCATTATCTGGCCTCCTTGTACTTTAGTCATAAAATGTACCAGGACTCACTGATTTCTCTCATTCTTTTTTCAGATAATGGAGCTTTTACCTTGGACTGGCATCATGCCAGAATTGTATTCCTCTGTTCTTCAATAGTTCTTGTCCCACCCCAATCAACCATAATGGCTCCCATTCAAGATATTGTGTCATTATGATGCCCATTCTTGTCACTTCCATTGACCTACATTTACACACACCTCTTCCTTTTACCTACAAGGTTCTTTGTAGCAGAAACTCATGTGCAACAAAAAACTAGAAGGCATTATAATTTCTCTGTAATGTCATTCTCATTTAAAAATCTCATAGACATTGGTATATCATTTCACACAATGTCAATGGTTTTCTTACAGCCAAACAATACAAGTAATATTTTGCTTCTAAGTTTTTATGTATTTTCTACCACTTTTGAAACATTAATCAAAAGGAAAAATGATAATGATTTTTACTTAGAATCAAGAAATGTTTTCTTAAATTTGATACTATATTTTAAAATTTTAAACTCCTAGAAAAATCACTTTTCTGTACCTTCAAGGCTTCACTGTCATAAAACGAGTAGCAACACTATCCAAACAACTTGGGATAAATAATGCAACTGAAAAACAATATCCTTATTAGCTTCCCCACCTCCTTTATGAAAGCATACAATAAAACTGCTCCCTCCATTTCTCTTGCAGAACTTTCTTTCCAAAATATCATACAACATGTCAAAGTTGTTTGTGAGACATCAACATGTTCATGGCTCCCTTAGGTAGGACAGATTGGTGGAGTGGTTTCTTAGCATTTAACCCACACCTCCATTACTCCAAACCCTTCTTTCTACTCATACTGATTTTAAGGAATCCTTCTGTGCTTTTCTTACTCTTGTTCCTGTGTCATAGCTTTACCTTTAATGGTTTTCCCCCTTGTTTTTCTACTCATCAAAAATTTCTACACTTTTCATAATTCAGTCAAATTTTAACATCTTTGGGAAGTCCTGCTGCCATATAGATAATTTTATGTTGTTTCCTTATTTTGATATCTTTACCATGTTTCAATTTACAGACCTTATACCACATTATATTTTTTAAATATTCCAAGGCAGATCCCCTTATACTGTAAATTGCTTGGGAATATGAGGTGTCAAATATAACTTTGTAAACAGCACTGGCTATCATATTACATTTAATAAATCTTACAGAAAATTTCAGAATGAAGTAGGACAAGGGAAAATTGTTATGTAAATTTAAAAACAAATATAACTTAAAAAATAAGAGAAAAACTACCATTAACCAACACAGAGTGATTCATAAAACTAGAGTCTCTTTATGAATAGGATCTGAGTTTGGTGGTAATTTGTTTGACTTTGGAAGTATTCTAGAAATACACAAATGGCAGAGTACATAGTCAAGCCTTATGATACACGGGACAAGAAGGCTCCATGCAAGCTTCCATGGAGGGAGGCAACCAACAGTGCTACCCAGCTATGATGCCTATGAAACATTTCAACAATTTGCATGGTACAATAATCCTAAGGGTGCAACAGTGGCACACATACCCTGGTAGTTACTAACAGCACTCTAATTGGACTTAACACCTACTCACAAGAGAGAAATAATCATGCTTGGCACTGAAACCTAGTTAACTATTAGTGCTTGTGAAGTCATGATTATTGGAGGAGAACCAACAAACACTGATTTACTAAAACAATATAATCCCTAACAGCAGTCTATAAATATTTGATCTCATCCTTACATATAAGTGTGGTCTTCACCTCCTCTCCAACGTATCTTCTGTTCACATCATATAGACACCATTACAGAAAAACATATCCTTGGGGAGGTGGTATTCAGGTCAGGTCCAGATTAGGGGTCTCTAGACTCTGTTTCTGAGGTGCCTGGTGTCATTAGTGGATACATCTATAAAAGATTCTGGCACCTCAGATTCGGGGAACATTACAGAAGAGGGGTCTAGAAAAATTTAACAAGCCAAAGGATCAGGGACTTTGCTAGAAGATTTTGTCTTCTGGTAATTTCAGACAGTACACCCATACACTTTTACCAACATGACTGCCCAAAGGTGAGCCGAACAAGGAAGACACCAACAAATATGACAAACTGGATGTGGAAATGCCTAAGAGACCTCACTTTTACACAAAGAACTATAGGCAACTAGGTAAAACTGGGAGCAAGAGAGAAGGACCTCCTCAAAGAAGAGCACATCAGTTAGTTGTCAGGTTTCAAACACTCAGCCCTGAGAATATGTATACAAGTAACATATAGACTCAACTGGTAGTGTTTGGAATATATACACATAAAATATATTACATACATATATAAATGCATATATATATTTATACATATATAAAATACACACACACACATATATATATGTATACGCATGTAATAACAATTGATGAAGAAAAGAGGCCATGAATTTGAAGGAGGAGATGAAGGTCTATAGAGAGGTTGAAGGGAGGAAAGGAAAGGATATGTGATATATTATAATCTAAAGAATAAAAATCCATCCAATATTCTAAATATTTAACAACCACTATGTTAATGAAAATTAGCATACAAATTAAAGTCTTCAAAACAGTATAGATATGTCTTCTAAACATAATTGAAATACGTTACTGAACACTTTCAAAGTGTTATGTTACAAAAGATATTTTTGAATTATTTTAATGGTTTCTGCCACATTTTTTCTGAATTTTCAAAATTCTGAATAACAGATTTTTGGCGTGTTTGTCATATTTATAATTTGACATATTTTTCAAAACTTCTTTATTAAATTGATAGATGTTAAAGGATTTAAAGCTTTAATTTTCCTTAATGCTAATATTTTTCCTTCTCAGATCCCTGATGTGGTTGAAGACTGGATAGTTATAGTCTCGCAGTTAAGTTTTAAGTTGTTTAGGAATTAAAAGGATGTTCTAGGTCTAAAAAGATGTCTTTAAGTTGATAATGCAAGATAGGATGGAAACTGAGTTAGGTATAGAACTTTAAACTCATCAAGATAGATAGATAATAGAATATTATTATCAGATGCCAAATACATATGGACTGGACATTGGGAATGTATGTTATACCTTATAAATTTCATAACTATTGCCTAATTGTTCTTATTGCTTTATATTGTACTTATTGTTACTAGAAAAAGAGCCTTTTATTGGAGTAAAAGGGAAGGTTGTTATGGGGGGAAAAGATACACCTTAAATTTAAAAAAAAGCAGATAAGAGGGAGAGGGGGAAGAGGGTGGGAGGGTGAGACCAGGAAGGGAAGGTGGAAGGGGGCTGTGATTGAGATGTCTTTTCAGAAAAACAATAGATTCTGTTAAGACTTTTACAGTTCTTGTAATTCACATCTGATATTTTTATATATTCAGTACATACATTTTTGAAGATTTTCAAGTATTTTTACAATAATGTTGGAAGACAAGAATCTAAGCCTAATGTCACATAAAAGCAGCCATTGATTATTGTGCTTCTCACTCTTCAGGTGCCCTGACTCTGACTGATGTAGGGTGACCCCCTGTGGGTACCTCTGTTCCAGGCTATACATTATGCAGGTGTGGACTCAAACTCCAGGTTCAGTTAAGGTCTGTCAGTTACATTCAGTATAAGTCTTAAGCCAGCATTTATCCATGAAATCTCATTGCAATGACATAATGCACACACACACAAAAAAAATTAAAATATTTTATGCTTTTTAAGACTTCTTTTAACACTCTACTTTCCCCTTTAATGCACTGTGGTCAAATATCACATTAATGACGTAGAGAAATATATACTGCATTCCCTTTGCTTAAAGGTACTAAAAACCCACATATCAAAAAGGAAGGCTATTTAATTATACAGTAATGAAAAAGGGAGACTTGAAATGAAAATAATGCAGCATAGTTCCCCAACCAAATCCTACATTTTTTACTGCTATGTAAAATTGTATTAAGACAAAGTATTTCTGTAGAGCAAGTGAAAGTTATTTAACATCCTCAAGCCAAGTCCTTACTCCAATTAAGTTTCAAATGAAATCCTTATGCCTCAATTTCTTCTGTAAAACAGACATATATTGTACACCTCCCCCATGCCCTCACCCATCCAATTCACTCTCTTCATCTACTTTGATATATACTTTGTTTCCCCTTGTGAGTGAGACTGAAACATCCTCTCTTGGCTCCACCTTGTTGCTTAGCTTCCTTGGGTCTGTGGAACGAAGGTGGGGGTCAGGTGTGGGAAAGCAAGATTGGGAGGTGATAGGACTGGAAAAGAGAAGGGAAATAAAAGGGGGGATCTCCTGGGCAAGCTGGAGACCTGCCACGGGATAGACTCCTGGGAGGGTATGGGAAAACTCTAGCTGGTACCTCTAGCAGCAGAGGATATGAAGACTAAAGTGGCCATCTCCTAAAGTCAGACAAGGCTGCCAGTGGAGGGACGGGGACACTAACCCACCCATAAAAGCTTTGACCAAAAAATTTACCCTTCCTATAAGACGTGCAGGGATAAAGTTGGAGCAGAAATTGAGGGAACGGTCAACCAATGATTGGCCCAACTTAAGATCAACCATCAGAGCTCAACCCCTGATACTATTAAAGATACTCTGCTATGCTTGCAGACCGGAATCTAGCATAAATGTCCTCTCAGAGGCTCCACTCAGCAGGGAATTGAAACGGATGCTGAGACCCACTGCTGAACTTTAGACAGAGATCTGGAAGTCTACAGGAATGTTGAGAGAAGGATAGAGGAATATGAAGGGGGCAAAATTCCACAAGAAGACCAACAGAGTTAACTAGCCTAGGCCCATGATGGCCTACAGAGACTGGACTGTAGGCATAAGTTTATAAGTTTAGTGTGTGATTCAAATGCTGATTTCTGTACCTCCCCTGTCCATATCTGGTTTCAATTTTTGTTCTGAAAATCTCCTCTTAGAATGTTTTATAAACACTGCTCCCCAATTGTATCCTGATGTGCCAATAAAACAGCTTACAGTCAATCATTGAACAGGGGAGAGAATAGAGCTGGAATTCCTGAGCTCTAGGGAGGAGGCTTTAGAGGAGGAAGTAGGGGTTTTTGACCCAGAGGCAAGGCAGGAGGGAGGAAGCAACAGCAAGGTGAAGCAGGAAAGCAAGAAAGTGTAAGTATCTCTGAAATTTACGCTGGGAGGAAGTCAGATTATTTTAGAGGATTAAGAATAGAGTAATAACTGTAAGTTTTTGTGTTATGAAGCTTGTTTATCAAATAATATAATAGAATCTCGATTATTTGGGTGCTAACTGGGTTAAGAGAGAAAGTTTGAAACAAACACAATTATTTAAAGTTTATATTAATACTGAACCACCAACCAAAGAACATGCATGGACTGGACGTAGGCCCCTACGTTTATGGAGTTGATGGGAAGCTTGGTCTCTATGTGAGTCCTCTAGCAATTGGAGTGAGAGCTGTTCCTGACAGGTACTTCAGTTGTCTGCTGTTAAATAACTTTCTCCTGGCTGGGCTTACTTGTCTGGCCTCAGTGGAAGAAGATGTGCTTAGAAGTGATACATGAACTGATGGGGTGGTTTGGTGGTGGTAAAGGGAAGATTCCATAAAATGAAGGGGAAGGGAAATGGGGGAAGAGGGTGGAAGGGTGTGACTGGGAGGAGAGGAGGGAGGGAGCGGGCTATGATTAGAATGTAAAATGAAAAAAACTTTCAAAAAGATATGTATTGTATAAACCTTGCCTCAAATTAAGTGTTTAATAATATGTATTAGTTCTTTTAGCTATTAAAATGATAATTAAAAATTAATTTCATATTACTGACTCCTACCACTAAATAGAGAGAGTTCAACTTAATACAGAGTAGAAGCCACACTTGACAAATATTACCAGGTCCTCACAACTTCTAAGACTTCACCTTTCTCCTTAATGTTTTAAGAGGAATGTCAGCCATGCAGTAATGCTTAGAAGACCATGCCAAAGTTGAGAGCGTTTTCCATGTGAACTCCTGACTTCCTCTCAGGTTTTTCTCTTGAATTCAGAGTAGAGACCTGAACAGGGTACAGTTTCCCTCAGTGACCACACTAAGGAGTTTACAAGACAGGGAAGGGAAAGGGGGTAAATCATCAGCTAGTGAGAAACAGAGTTTCAGACTGTACATGTTCAAGAGGCCAACGCTGTGGTTGCAAGAACTAACTCTCAAGCACATGAGAGTAGGAGAGCTAGGCCTGCCCCTCACTGGCTGTAGCACTCCCCAGAGCCTCTTGGGCCCTACACCTTGCCTGGGCAGCACAGTAGAGCTGGCCTTGGAGGCATGGGTGTGGGTGAGCTGGCCCCAAAAGATTGAGAGCAGGGGACCTGACCCTGCCTCCTGCTAATGTCCACATTGGGTGGCCTAGGAGGAGCAGTGCTGGAGACCTCACACTGGCATTGCAGATAAGGAAAGGTTGGCCATTGGACCAGCTCAGCTACCACCTGGGCCCAGATACAGGTTACTGAGTTGGCCCACCAGAATCTTTATCATCAGTGAATGGTTGGGGTGAAAGGGCCAGTTCTGCTGATGCACTGGAGGATATCCATGACACAGGGCAACATCAGGATAACTTGGAATAGGCCTGTTGAGGATCCAATATTGATGGTGTCACAGAAGTCAGAGATATCAAACCAGACTCCTTGCAATATCAAATGACTCCTTGCAATGAACATTTACAAGTGAAGATATGTGTATAGAGGGATATACTGTATGACTCACTGTGATATACTATAGCTTCCACGATGAAATATTTTTTTGCTTTGCTTTGTTTTTGTGTGTTTTTTTTGGGGGGGGGTTGCAAGGGCAAATGTTAAATATGAGGGTCAGGAAGATGAATGGGACTGAGATGCTTTGTTTTTAACAAAATATCCTTTGCTAGATTTTACCAACAAAGACTTGGGAGTCAGACACTGGGGTGAAAGCCTACTAGCTCAGAGAGGCAAAGAAAGCACCCAGATGACCTTCTTCCTAAGCTGATATCTCAAAAATAGATCTCTTTCTGAATGAATTCTCAAAAACCTCTCAAACTGAATGTCTCTCTCTCTCTGCTTCCTGTGCATCTCTCTCTCTCTCTCAGTCCTCCTGACTTTCTTATACTCTCTATGGTTTTTTTCCTATGTCCATTCCCTGACAACTAGTTGCTTGCTTCCTCTCTTGACCTATGGTTGACTTTGTTTAATCCTGTTTACAATAAAAAGATAGCTCTTGGATTAAAGGTGTGTGGTAAGGCTGAGCCATAGCATGACTAGAAATAGATTTTTCCAGTAAACAACACAATCTCAGGGTTCACAGTGTAATCAAATACCCTACAACAGAGCATAATGTTAAACTTACAAAGAATCACTGAAAAGTTTGTGTGTGTGTGTGTGTGTGTGTGTGTGTGTGTGTGTGTGAGAGAGAGAGAGAGAGAGAGAGAGAGAGAGACCAGCACTGCTAATAGTCTTGTGGTCAAGGGTGGTATGATCAGCCGCTGGTACCTAAAGGCTATGGAAGACAGGAAGAGAAACAAACAACAGCAACTCAGTCATGTCTCAATAGAAGATTGGGGCATGTACCTATTAATTTATAAGGCTAATTTCAGTATGTTTAGTTAACCTTAATTGTCAACTTGATGGAATTTAGAATCACCATGAAAACAAACATGTCTGATATTTTTTAGACAGTTTAATTGAGGTGGAAGTCCCACCCTAAAGGTAGGTGGCACCAATTCATGAACATAGGACTGAATCTAAAGGCACTGGGCATTCATCCTTGGGTATCCTGATGTGATCTGACCTCCCTGTTCCTGTTCCTACCACTCATGACTTTCCATCATGAGAGACTTTGTCCTTTAGGACTGTAAGCTTAAATAAACCTTCCCTCCCTTAAGTCTCTTTGATTAGTAATTTGATTACATGATTTAAAAAAAAAACAATAGAGCATTTTGATAAATCCTTACTCTCTTCTGTAATAAATGATTTAAGAAAACCCTCTGTTAAATGAAGCAATCATTGTTTATCTGCTTGACCAATCTGCCTAGCTCAGGTAATGCATGATATTTGAAAACTTGTTCTTCACTTAAAACAAACAAAAACAGATCCCCCTGCCCTACCAGGAGAGACACGCCGGGTAAGTTCTAATCTAATACCCAGCTGGCAGATTCAAACCCCACACAGAGAGATACTCTCCAGCCTGCTTCCTCCTGCCCCGGGAGGTCCCACACAGACGGTTATTGGACAAAGGCTTGCAGACCCGCAGGAGCGTGGCAGAATACCTGCCAGGCTGTAGACTGCAACTCACTGCGGTTTACAGGAACTTGGTCAACAGTGGCACCACTTGCCAGGTTCCAGAGCCAGCTCCAGGGGGGGAAGGTGGATTTTACCCATCATAGGATTCAATCCTGGGCAAACCGAGAAGTCTTTTCCATTATTATTGGTCTTTTTTTTTCTTTCTTTCTTTTTTTTTTTTTTTTGCTACTACGGACACTCCCAGCAGGGAGCCAGAGCTTAAGTGTATAAAGGTATGCAGCTCCACCCACTTGATAAGTGAAGTCTCCACCCGAGAGGCGTGGCAGAAAAACAAACCTTACAGGAGTGGAGTCAGATAAGTGGACCGCTACACTAAAGCGTCCCTTTTGGATCTAAGAATAGAAGACAACAGGAACAGACAGGTAAGACTTACACATGGCCAAGCGCCCCAGAAAAAGCAGGATTCAAGGCAGAATGACTCCAACAAAAGAAAAAGAGGCCATTTCAGTCAACCCGGATCACAGCACCACAACTGAAACACATGAAAACGATAACAATTCTACATTATGGAAAGTCATAGAGTCCCTTCAAGAAGAACTTAAATTTATGAAGGAATTCAAACAGGCCACAATTTCACAGACGAAAACTATGGATAACACCATCAGAGAACTTCTAAACAGGGTGACTCAGCTTGAACACGAAAAAGACAGGGCAATAGAAGACTTCCAGGAAAAGACAAGCAAACTGGAACAGGAAATGTACAAAATGAATAAAACCATTCTAGACATGAAATTGGAAATAGAAACAATAAAGAAAACACAGTCAGAGTTAAAAATGGAAATGGAGAGCCAAGGGAAGAGAATAGGTACTATGGATATCAGTACCAAAAATAGGATTCAAGTGATGAAAGACAGGATCTCAGGCATGGAAGACTGGATGGAAGAAATCAGTACAACATCCAAAGAAAATGAGAAAGCTAAAAAATCTCTCACCCACAACATCCAAGAAATCAAGGACTCAATGAAAAGAAGGAACCTAAAAATCATAGGCGAAGAGGAAAGAGAAGACTCCCGACTCCAGGGTCCAGGAAATATCTTCAACAAAATCAAAGAAGAAAACTTCCCAAACCTAAAGAAAGAGATGCCAATAAAATTTCAAGAGGCTTACAGAACACCAAACAGATTAGATCAGAAAAGAAACTCGTCTCGCCACATAATAATTGAAACTCCAAATATAGAGAACAAAGAAAGAATATTAAAAGCTGTAAGAGAAAAGGGCCAAGTCACATACAATGGCAGACCCATCAGAATTACACCAGACTTCTCCTCAGAAACTTTAAAAGCCAGAAGGGCCTGGGCAGATATCCTACAAGCCCTGAGAGAACATAGGTGCCCAGCCAGACTACTATACCCAGCAAAACTCTCTATCAACATAGATGGAGAAAACAAGATATTCCATGAAAAAATCAAATTCAAAGAATATTTATGCACAAACCCAGCCCTACAGAAGATCCTAGAAAGAAAATTCCAACCCAGAGAAGATAACAACACCCAAGAAAACAGAGGAAATAAAAATCACCACAGCAACTAAACAAAAAGAAGCACAAGATGATCATATATACCAAAATAATAGGAAATAACAACCCCTGGTCACTAATATCCACCAACATCAATGGACTCAACTTGCCAATAGAAAGACACATATTTACAGACTGGATCCGTAAACAAGACCTATGTTTTTGCTGCATACAAGAAACACATCTCACTACTGAACATAGGCACTATCTCAAAATAAAGGGCTGGGAAAAGGTCTTCCAAGCAAATGGAACCAGGAAGCAAGCTGGAGTAGCCACCCTAATATCGAACAAAATAGACTTCCAATTGAAGTTAATAAAAAAAAAGACAGAGAAAGGCATTACATACTCGTTAAGAGAAATACCCATCAAGAGGACACCTCAACATTGAATATCTATGCCCCAAATACAAAAGCACCTACATTTGTAAAAGAAACTCTTCTAAAACTTAAATTACACATCGATCCCAACATTTAGTAGTGGGAGATTTCAACACCCCACTCACAACAATCGACAGATCATCAAGACAGAAGCCAAACAGAGAAATAATGAGTCTAACAGAGATCATGAACCAAAAGGACCTAACAGATATCTAGAGAACGTTTCACCCAAACAAAAGAGAATACACCTTCTTCTCAGCACTGCATGGAACCTTCTCCAAAACTGACCATATAGTTGGACACAAAGATAACCTCAACAGATACAGAAAAATTGAAATCCTATCAGACCACCATGGAATAAAGCTGGACTTCAACAGCAAAAGAATCAACAGAAAGGCTACACACACATGGAAATTGAACAACTCTTTACTAGATGACTATTGGGTCAGGGAAGAAATAAAGAAGGAAATCAAAGACTTCTTAAAATCCAATGAAAATGAAGACACAACATACCCAAACCTATGGGACACAATGAAAGTGGTGCTACAAGGAAAATTCATAGCACTAAGTGCCTTCAAAAAGAAAATTGTGACAGCTCATATTAACGAATTAACAGCCAAACTGGGTGAATTGGTAAAAAAAAAGAGGCAAATACCCCCAAAAGGAGCAGAAGACAGGAGATCATCAAACTTAGGGCTGAAATCAACAACTTGGAAACAAAAAGAACTATACAAAGAATCAATGAAACCAAGAGTTGGTTCTTTGAGAAAATTAACAAAACAGACAGACCCTTAGACAAATTAACTAAAAGACAGAGGGAGAAAACACAAATCAACAAAATCAAAAATGAAAAGGGGGAAATAGCAACAGACATTGAAGAATTCCAGAAAATATTTAGATCCTATTTTAAAAATCTATACTCCACCAAATTTGAGAACTTAAGCGAAATGGACAATTTTCTCGATAGATTCCACCTATCGAAGCTAAATCAACATCAGATTAACAGATTAAATAGCCCTATAACTCCTAAGGAAATAGAAACAGTCATTAAAAATCTCCCAACCAAAAAAAAGCCCAGAGCCAGATGGCCTTAGCGCGGAATTCTACCAGACCTTCAAAAAGGAGCTAACACTAATACTCTTCAAATTCTTTCACCAAATAGAATCTGAAAGAACAATGCCAAACTCACTCTATGAGGCCACAGTCACCCTGATTCCTAAACCACAAAAAGACCCAACAAAGAAAGAGAACTTCAGACCAATCTCCCTCATGAACATAGATGCAAAAATACTTAATAAAATACTAGCAAACTGAATTCAAGAACACATCAAAAGTATCATACAACATGATTAAGTAGGCTTCATCCCAGGAATGCAGGGATGGTTCAACATGCGAAAGTCTATCAATGTAATTCACCATATAAACAAGATGAAAGAAAAAAACGACATGATAATCTCTCTAGATGCAGAAAAGGCGTTTGACAAAATCCAACACCCCTTCATGCTAAAAGTTCTGGAGAGAAGGGGCATACAAGGACCATACCTAGAAATAATAAAAGTAATATACAGCAAGCCAGCAGCCAACCTCATATTAAATGGAGATAAGCTTGAAGCATTTCCTCTAAACTCAGGGACAAGACAAGGATGTCCACTTTCACCATATCTCTTCAATATAGTACTTGAAGTTCTTGCTAGAGCAATAAGACAACTAAAGGAGATCAAAGGGATAAACATTGGAAACGAAGAAGTCAAATTATCCCTATCTGCAGATGATATGACAGTATACATAAGCGACCCCAAAAATTCCATCAAAGAATTCTTACAGCTGATAAACACCTTCACCAAGGTGGCAGGATACAAAATTAATTCAAAAAAATCAGAAGCCCTTCTCTATACAACAAAAAAAAATGGGCTGAGAAAGAAATAAAGGAAACAACCCCTTTCACAATTGCCACAAACAATATAAAATACCTGGGGATAACTCTAACCAAGCAAGTAAAGGACCTATACAAAAAGAACTTCAAGCCCTTGAAGAAAGAAATGGAAGAGGCCTTTAGAAGATGGAAAGATCTCCCATTCACATGGATAGGTAGGATCAACATAATAAAAATGGCTATCCTATCAAAAGCAATATATAGATTCAATGCAATTCCTATCAAAATACCAACACAATTCTTTATAGACCTGGAAAGAGCTATTCTCAACTTCATATGGAACAAAAAGCCCAGAATAGATAAATCAATCCTTTACAATAAAAAATCATCTGGAGGTATCACCATCCCAAATTTCAAGCTGTACTACAGAGCAACAGTTGTAAAAACAGCATGGTATTGGAATAGAAACAGACCAGTGGATCAATGGAATCGAATTGAAGATCCAGAAATAGACCCACACACTTATGGCCACATAATTGTTGACAAAGAAGCCAAAACGGCACAATGGAAATAGGACAGCATCTTCAACAAATGGTGCTGGTCCAACTGGATGTCCACTTGTAAAAGAATGAAATTAGACCCACACTTATCACCTTGTACAAAACTTAAATCCAAGTGGATTAAAGACCTTAACATAAGGTCCATCACCCTAAATCTACTAGAAGAAAAAGTGGGAATAACCCTCGAACTCATTGGCACAGGTGACAACTTCCTGAACAGAACACCAACAGCTCAGGACCTGAAATCAACAATCAATAAATAGGACCTCATGAAACTGAAAATCTTCTGTAAGGCAAAAGACACTGTCATTCGAACAAAACAGCAGCCTACAGACTGGGAGAAAATCTTCACCGACCCCACATCTGGCAGAGGGCTAATATCCAAAATCTACAAAGAACTCAAGAAATTAAACGCCAAGAAACCAAATAATCCAATCAAAAAATGGGGTACGGGTCTGCAGCTTCCAAAACTAAGGAAAGAGTGGGACTGGAGGGGGAATAGGGAGGGGACTGCGATTGATATGTAACTTGAAGAAATAAAAAATAAAGGAAAAAAATAATAAAAAGTAAAAAAAAAAAAATGGGGGACGGAGCTAGAGAATTCACAAAGGAGGAATCCTTAATGGCCGAGAGACATCTGAAGAAATGCTCAACATCATTAATCATCAGAGAAATGCAACTCAAGAGGACTCTGAGATTCCATCTCACACCTGTCAGAATGGCTAAGATCAAAAGCTCAAATGACAGCACATGCTGACAAGGGTGTGGAGAAAGGGGAACCCTCCTCCATTGCTGGTGGGAGTGCAGGCTTGTGCAACCACTATGGAGGTCAGAATGGCGATATCTTAGAAATCTTGGAATAGCTTTGCCTCAGGACCCAGCCATACCACTTCTGGGTATACATCCAAATGACTCCTCACAGAATCATAGGGAAGTTTCCTCATCTATGTTCATAGCAACCTTATTGTAATAGCTAGAAACTGGAAACAACCCAGATGCCCCTCAACTGAAAAATGGATTAAAAACTGTGGTATGTCTATACAATGGAATATTACTCAGCTATCAGAAACAACGAAATTATGCAATTTGCAGCCAAATGGATGGAAGCTCATCCTGAGTGAGGTAGCCCATACTCAGAAGGATACACATGGCATCTATTCACTTATAGTAGTATTTTAGCTATATAGTACAGGATATCTGTACTACAACCATCACTCCAAAGGGTACATGGTCATAGACTTTTTTTTCTTTTTTTCTTTCATTTTTTTTGTTGTTGTTAGTTTTTGTTGGTTTGTTTGTTTGTTGGTCTGTTTTTTAGTTTTCCCTCCACAGCAATGAGACACTTTTCACTGGTGGTACTGCCTTGTAGGCACCCAGTGTATGAAGAGGCTCTTGGCCCTCATATGACATCTAAACTGGGGTGAGGGACTGTTATGTGGGGTCACTCCACTCCAGAGGAACAAGATGGAAGGGGTAGGGGGTAGAGGATGGGAGTGTGGGGCTTGGAAGGGGGGAAAGAGGACAATATGGTGGAGATGTAACCTGAAGCATCCAATAAATTTATTACATTAAAAAAAAGCAGGTAACAGGTTTTAAACACTGTAAACAAATTAAAGGTTACAGCTGTTCAACCTGGTTTTATAAACGACCAAGAGTCGAAAAAACTTAGAGCTAAGGTAAAATACATGAAATGCGTGAGGTTAGCCCATACATTTAAACTTCAGTAGAGACAGGAGGAGCACTGTAGAGCTAGTTGTCTTATAAATTCTAGAGTTACAAGGAACAGGGTGGTGATGGTGCACACCCTTAATCCCATCATTCGAAAAGAATACACACTTAATCCCAACACACTAGAGACAGAAACAGGCAGATGCCAGAGCTCAAGGTCAGCCTGATACACAACAAGCTCTACATAGGGAAAAACTTGGATCCAGGGGCAGGAGAGCACATCTTTAATCCCTTCAGTTGGGAACCACAGGTCTTGATCCCAATATTTAGTATGCACAGACAGGCATATAGAATTTGGAAGGATTTAAGTTTAAAAGCTACATACAAATGGCATGCTCAATGTAAACAAATTGTCCTTTGAGATCTCAAAATATATAAACTAAAGGTTTGTTTAGCTCCAAAATAACAAAATAATTTCTTCTTTAATCCAGATTGAAAGACAATACTCTATATATTGTCAAAAAACCAAATTTGCTCCAGGAAAAATATTGCCTGCCCCCCCCCCAAAAAAAAAAAACAGGTAATTGCTCCAGAGTTAGGATTAGGGCAGGGCTCTGTTTTTATCTTTCCAGGAGATTTAAAGCATCCATTCAAGGAATCCAGGGACAACTGGACAAGGGAAACCTCAGCAGCAAACAGATCAGATACTGAAGAAGATCAGCATCCCAGATGATCCAGCCTTGCAGACCCCCTCAATAGCTGTTTCCTCAAAAGTCTACAACCACAACTCAAAATCACTAAGATCGTTCAGCTCCACAGGCTGCTCCAACCAGAACTTCAGTAAAGGCCTGAAGATCAGCTTCTGTCTACAAACTTCTTAGGACATCTAAATAGCTGAGCACAAAAGGACTGAACATCAAATGATTCTATTAATATTTTTAACCATTTTTCCATCCCTATTTAGGCCCCAAACAGGTTTACTACGTCCCAAATCAGCAGGAAGTCATTTATGAGAGCGGCGTCCCAGGCCCAGAAGGTGGGGAGGGTGTTTCCCCCACTTTGGTTATTCAATGGATAACAGAAAATTTTGTCATTTAGGGGAAGAGACTACAAGCTCTTAAATGGTCTTGTTAAATGGGTATTGGAGGTTAGACCTACGGACTTCTCTCTTTTTCTTTTCTATATCCTTCTTTCTCTTCTATGTAGGAGTGAATAGACTTGAGAAAAAATGGGACATAGACATAGTATAGGAAAGATCAAGAAAAAAAGGACAGATTATTGAATAAGCCCTTATACCTTTGTATATTGATACAAAATTAATGCTATATTAGGCTAAATTGGTATTGATCACTGTATATTAATGCAAAATTAAGATTGTATTGGACTACATTGGTACTAATTGATACAAAATTAAGAGTATATTTGGCCACATTGGTATTGATCTTTGTATATTGTTACAAAATTAAGGGTAACACTTCTTAAAGGTATTGTACCTAGTAATGCTTAAAAAGGAAATGTGAAGTTTTGGCCTTTTGCTACCAACCATCATAAACTGTTTAGGATAATTAAAAAATACAAACTAACAGTCATGCAAGCGTGTCATTTTGTTAGTTACTATGACAGTCTATCACAGTTATTTTCTAAGCTACTCAGAAATCAAGTTGTTAAGAGACAGCAACATTTGCTTATCTAAATATAAGAGATAGATAGGGCATCTTCAAAAACCCCAAGAGATCTGCAGAGTATGGCATTCAAAGATGTTTTCTTAAATTAATATTTTTTTGATATCGAGACATGCCAGCTCCTGACAGCATCCCCTATCCCACTCCAAGTAGAAGATGAGCATCGAATAATCTCCAGTGTGAGATGGTTGAATTAGTGGCAAGCCTATCTCTTGGGGAAAAAACAAAACAAAACAAAACAAAAAACAAAAAACAAAACCTTGCTTCAACTGTAGACAGACTGCTGTCCAAAAAGGACAAAACTTGGAAGCAGGTAAGTCGATAGCCTAGCTCTGCCAAGACAGGGTAGGTAAGTCCTTCATAATTCCTGCTCTACAATCAATGTCTGTCAGAGAAACGGGGCCAAACAGCTGAAGATTGATGCTCTAATGTATGGAGAGAAAATTGGAACTGTCGAGGCAGCCACTGGTATGTCATTTCTTAGTTTTGGAAGCTGTGGGCCCTGCACTTCCTACATAATCAGATATATTTATCCCTCTCAGGTCTCTGAAGTGGTTGAAGAATCGATAGCTAGAGTCTCATAGTTAAATTTTGAGTTGTTTAGGAATCAAGAGGGAGTTCTGGATCTAAGAAGATGTTTTTAAAATTGTGATGCAAGTTAGTATGAATGCTGAGTTAGATAGAGAACTTTAAACTCATGGAGATAGTTAGATAGTAGTATGTTAAAGTCAGGGGCCAAATACATATGGACTGGACACTGCGAATGTATGCTACGTCATATAACTGTCAGTATTGTGGCCTATTTATTTTAGTTGTTTTGTACTGTATTTATTGTTATAAGAGAAAGAACCATTTGTTGGACTGAAAAAAAAAAAGAATTATGCATTCTGGGGGAAGGGTGAGAGGGTAGGAGGGTGGGGCTTGGAGGGGTGGAGGGATAGGGCTGTGATGGAGATGTAACTTGAGTAATAAATAAACATTAAAAAAACAAAAACAAAAAAACTAACTAACTAATTAACTAAAACCCATGCATGTATGCTAGATTAGAGTAAGGCCTCTATAACTATTTGTTTGGATTTGAACTTGCATCAGGAATCAATGAGCTCAATTTTTATTGGGTGGAGCCTCAGGGAAAAGCTGCAGACTATGAGT
Organism: Lophiomys imhausi; assembly: GCA_907164525.1. NCBI lineage: Eukaryota > Metazoa > Chordata > Mammalia > Rodentia > Muridae > Lophiomys > Lophiomys imhausi. Next base: position 6,836,330 of record CAJQZJ010004856.1, on the reverse strand, counting down.
TATGTTGATTCATAATAGACATGTCATTTGTAACGTAGTCTTTGCAGTCAGACAAACAAATTACTCTCAGCATAACATCCTCTCAACTGTACATATGTTCCACCTTAACCTTGTATTCCCTACAGGTAATTCTCCATGCCTATATGCACTGGTCTGACATCCCCTTGTGCTCTTGGATCTCACATAACCCTTTATGCTTCTATAACAGCTGTCTCAAACACTGCAGTCAGGAATTTGGTTAATTGCTTCTCTGATCGAGAGACCATCTTTGGTTGCAAGGGATATAAAAAGATTCAGGAAATCTAAAACAGGTAAATTAGGAAAGTATCTGAGACTTTCCCAGCAGAGGAAAACGTGTAAATGTTAAGAGTTTGATGTGAAGCTCCAGCTCAGGCATATTTCTAAAGTAGGATTTGTCAGTGTAATGTAAAGCAGCGCTGTGTTATTAGTGACTTTGTCTGTTTTATATGCAGAAACCCTGAAGCAGCTGAAGTGACTGCCAAGCACTGATGTAAGAATATTGACAAAACAGAAGGCTTCACAGCGAGGACATCCTCTCACCAGGCTCCACACAGCGATTCTGTAATTATAGCTTCAGTCTCTCCTTGTCAGAACTCTGGTCTGCAGGCCTGTTGAACCTGAATTCCCTTCCACCCCCTCCCAGCAATTTAAAAAAACAAGACAGAAGGAGAAAGAAAGGCTAATTAGCTACTCTAGGTAGGAATAAATTACCTGAAACAAATAACGTTTGTGTGATGAGGATGAAAGGAAAGAGCTACCACAATGGCACTTAGGTCCTGCAAAGATTCGAGAATAGCAAGCAACCATTGTGTCACAAATCCTATAATATCTCACTTGAGTTGTGCTTAATACTCATGTTTCTTAGAAAACAACACTGGGTAAAATTAAATCATGCCCTTTAGTGAAGTTTGGGTTGTTTCACACCAGAAGATATGCAGATTGCTACAATAAGTTCATGACTACCATAACCCAGAAGTGTGAAGAAAGTAGTAGTGGATGTATATGAACAGTGTACATTGTATATAAATGTATGTAACTTTCAAAGAATAAAAACATTATTAAAAAAGGAACATCCCAGACTTTCAGGTGATATGTCTCATTTATGATTAAAATCTCTAAGCTAACGTGGCTCTGCCTAAGCACGTCCACACGTTAACTAAACAGCTTTGGAGTCTGCGGAATCTTGTTTAAGATGTTGGTTCTCCTTCCGTTCTCCCTCTTCAGTTGCTTACTCTATCTCTAATTGAATGGTTCTGTGAATGAGGCACACACATACCTTAGAAACATAGGAGATGAGAATTTTTAGGATAAATGGATAGAATGGCAAGGATGAGCTGAATAATATAATAAACACTTAGAATTCACACGCACAAACAAACAAAAAAAAACAGAAAAGGAAACAGTGAGGAACAGAATAATTCACCTTCAAAACTAAATAAAAAAAGAGAAAGAAGTTATGTCTACCTCTGATGAGACATTATATAAGATAAGATGGTGGTTTTTGGCACCTGGCGACTGTTGTACCACCATCATGAGGAGTAGAGGGAAACAGATTTTCTATTTGCTATAGATACCAAAAGAACAAGAGATTATGCACTAGAAATGGCTGCAGAAACACCACAAAGTTTGGTCAAGAAATGAAAAAGTCAACAATGGTGAACTGGGTCAAGAGAAAGTCTTAGACATCCTTTATAAATTCTATCTTTATCAGCCACTTTGTGTTGTTTACTTTCAACACAGTGTCTTGGGAGTATCTGATACATTGGACTTGTCCAAAAAAAAAAAAAAAAAAAACAACCAACCATCGAATGACTGGACAATTGAATCTATAGAATGTATTACAGCTCAGCTATACAATAACCAGACAGATCCAGTTTCCAGAAATATCTATGGTCAGTCAGCACAGGGAGGACATTCCTCAGCCGCCACCATATTAGCACTTGGTACTCACAGCCTGACTGTCAGGTTGTTCTGCTGGACCTGTGTGCCTAGCTCCCTCCTATGATAGCTAACCATTCATTACTTTCCGCTTCTCGCCCTCTCACCCCTCAGGGAAACCTTTCCAGATGCCTGCTCACGTTTGGAACCCGCTCTGCTTCACACTGCTCTAACTGTTATTTTTACTTGGCTGTCTTTCTTACTAACCGATAAGCTCTGTGATGGCAGAGACTATGCCCTATTTGATTTTTCATCCCACTGTCTGGCAAAATGTCTGGTATAAATCAGACATCAATACGCATTTGATGAATAAATAATAAATGACATTCGTCCTGGGAACACAGTGTGCTTGTCAGGCTGCACAGGCATCCAACCCTCTCTGTATTTCACCTCTATTTCTCATTACACTGTCACTCATGACTCGAGATTCATATTCTGGTTTATTAGTTTCTTATGGATTGGTAAGCATGATTTGTATGTAGCTTTTTATGTAAGAGAAACATTCTTCTGTGAGGTTACGTCAGTGTAGGAGGTAGAACACTAATCCCAGGAGACAGACACCCAGCCACCTTCAATACATCAACATAAACAATACAAATAGTAAACAGGCAATAACTTGACATGTCATGTCTCAAATATTGGATGAAATTATCTCCCTATTGTCTTACGACTGACTTTAGCATTTACAGTTAAAATTTGAATTACATTTAATATTGTCCTAAAATCTTGCCTTCAATAGTCATATAGAACAAAACAAGAATATAACAGATACTGTAACAACAGAGGAATTGACCATATTTTTATTTAATATCTGGATTAGATTTGTCCAAATAAAATAATAATAATAAAAATCATCATCATCATCATCATCATCATCATTTAACTGTAAGTCCTAAATTATGTTTTTATTATTATAGATATGATCTCTAACTGAAATATCTGTCATTGCTTTCAACATTGATTCTTATATATCATGTTTTTAAGAAGTTATCCTTGGAACTGGTAAAACAGCTCAGTGGGTAAAGGTACCTGCCATTAAGCCTGACAGTCTGAATTTGATCCACAGGACCCATGTGGTGGAAGGAGAGACCCAATCCCTGAAAATTGTCCTCTGACTTTCACATGAACACTGCTGCACACACACACACACACACACACACACACACACACACACAAATATACACAACAATTTCTTTTAAGAAATTGCTCTACTTTTTAAAATTTTTGAATAGAAATAAATTTTTAAATGCATTTATTACATCAAGTTACATCTCCATCACAGTCCCACCCTCTACCCCTCCCAGCCTTACCCTCCCATCCTCTTCCCCTTCTACCAGTACTTATAATTTTTTTTGAATAATTAGGCCACAATTATGAAAATTATGAAGTATAACATACATTCTCAATGTCCAATCCATACGCATTTGGCAACTGATAATAATATTCTATTATCTATCTATCTATCTATCTATCTCCATGAATTTAAAGTTCTATACCTAACTCATTTTCCATCCTAATTTGCATTACCAATTTAAAAGCATCTTCTTACACCTATAACATCCTTTTAATTCCTAAACAACTTAAAATTTAAGTGGCAGACTGTAACTATCTAGTCTTCAACCACATCAGAGACCTGAGAAGGATAAATATATCTCAATAAACAGGAACTGCAGAGACAGTGGCTTCCAAAACTAAGAAATGACAGACAACTGGCTGCCTAGACAGTCCCCAATTTCTCTCCATACATTAGAGCATCAATCTTCAGCCTCTTGACCCAGTATCTCCCACTTTACAATTAATGTCTGTCAAAGTTATTCTACTTCTAAACATGAATTTTAGAATGTACGTTCCTCTGGTCTTTTATTCTCATTAATATTCATCGTGAAATATGCTCATTTAAATACAAGTAACACTCACAGTTCATTGATTATTTATAAATTTCCTTTTAAACATGTAATTCATATGTACTGGTATTGGAAACTGTCCCTGGAATTAAAGTGATATACAGCTTTAACAATAGTGTAGGTAAATAGTGGTCAGTTTCTTCGGTCTTATAAAAATCAACTGGTTAGGTGGAGCTCATATTAGCACCCTGTCAAGGACGAAAAGCTATTTGAGACACTGTGGATTCAAATTCCATTTTATTTATTTAATTTATATTTTAACAATTTTGAAGAGGTTAAGTGCTCAAGAAATACTGTGTCATTTGCAATATGGATCGTGCATCTTAAGAAGGAAATGTTCCTAACCATGAAAAATTCCATCTTGAAAAATGTCTTTTTAAAAATATTTATGGATGCCAGTCAAGTCTTACACCCATGATTTAGAAAGACAAACAATATCTGAGGGTAAGCAATGGATAGTCAAGTTTTTTTTTGTTTTTTTTTTATTTAAAATAATCAAAAGTTGTAAAACAACAGAAAGGTACATTTAAATTATAAGATTTTTATAAAACTTTAGCTTTATTTATTTATTTTTTGTTTATTTATTACTTCAAGTGATTAACTCCATCACAGTGCCCTCCTTCCACCCCTCCAAGTTCTACCCTCCCACCCTCTCCTCCTTCTCCCACCCATCCCACTCCTCCGATATGGAGTGTCCCTACATATCAGCCCATGTCAGTTCAATAGTCATATGAGGGCTAAGAGCTTCCTCTTGCACTGGAAGCTTACATGGTAGCACCCCTAGGGCAAATTGTCCCATTAATAGGTAACAAAGTCTATGTTCCTGATCCTTTTGGTGTGTTGATTGTAGCTTTATAAAAAAATTATAAAAATTCATTAGCCTAATAATTAATAATACTTTATTTCAACATAGACAAAGATGCTTCTCTTCCAGAGATGGCTCAAGTAATTTATTTAGACAGGTGTTTCCCAGATTATACAGATTATACATTATAGCATTGTGGAATGTCAAGTACATGTTAAAAAACTATATATATATATGTATTATAGAATAATAAATGATGGATCAGCACATGTCAGACAGAGTCAAATTGGAGAAATACTTTCTCAGTTTGACCATATCACAAGAAAACATAAGGTATGTGTTAATTTAATAATATTAATAGTAGGACTGAAAGTTTTCTGTGGAGTAGAGGTGAATAATTTAACCCAAATTTTGTACTTTAATCTAAATTTTCAATTTCACAATTTTTTCATTCATTTATTTATTCACTTTACATCCTGATTGCAGCCACACCTCCCTCCTCTCCTCCCAGTCCCACCCTCACCCACCCTATGTGTACCAACCTACCCTGGCACATAAAGTCTCAACAGGACTAAGGACATCTTCCCCCTTGAGACCAGACAAGGTAGTCCAGCTAAGGGAAAGGGATCTAAAGACAGGCAACAGAGTTAAAGAGAGCCCCTACTCCAATGGTTAAGGGATTTACATGAAGACCAAGCTACTTATTTGATACATATGTGTAAGAGGCCTAGGTCTAGCCGATGCATATTTATTGGTTGGTGGTTCAGTCCCTGTGAGACCTCATGGGCCCAGGTTCATTTCCTCTGTAGGTCTTCTTATGGTGTCCTTGACTCCTCTGGCTCCCTCACTCTTCCACAAGATTCCCCAAGTTTCACCCTTTGTTTTTGGCTGTGGGTCTCTGTATCCATTTCCATCAGCTACTGGATGAAGTCTCTCAGAAGATAATTATGCTAGGCTCCTATCTGCAAACATAGCAGAGTATCATTAACAATGTCAGGGTTTGGGTCTCTCCCATGGTGTGTGTCTCAACATGGCCAGTCCTTGGTTGGCCATTCCCTCAATGTCTGCTCTATCTTTATCCCTGCACATCCTGTAGGCAAGACACATTTTGAGTCAAAAGTTTTGTGGGTGGGCTTGTTTTCAGTCCCTCAACTGGGAGTTCTGCCTGGTTACAGGGTTGGCCACTTCAAGCTCTGTATCACCTGCTGCTAAGAGTCTTACCTTGGTTCACCCCATAGACTCCTGGATGCCTCCCTTGTTCCAGGTCTCCCACTCATCCCTTACAATTCTTTTTTTTAATTTTATTTTTATTTGATGTGCGTTGGTATTTTACCTGCATTTATGTCTGTGTGAGGGTGTCAGATCTTTGAGTTACAGACAGTTGTGTGCTGCCTTGCATGCTCTAGGATTTCAACCAGCTCCTCTGGAAGAGCAGTGCTCTTAACAGCTCTTCAGCCCTCCTTACAATTCTTAAAACTCTTAGTCTGTATTGGAAAAGCCTTAGGAATAGTTAGTGGAAATCAGTGTTTTAATCCTAGGATAGGAAGAGAGAAGCACAAATACAAAACATTATTTTCACGCCGATTGTTCCAGTTATCCAATTACATATACACCAGGAAAGCAACAAGAGAAGACAAAATAATATGATTATTATCATGTAAGGTGTGGTTTGAATACTTGTTCCTGGGAAAGTATGGACTCTTAAAGAGGTTGTGTCTAGCTGGTGGAAATATAACATGAAAGGTGGTCTTTGAATTATTCCAAATCTATGTGTATTCTCTCTCTTTCACTCTCTCTCTCTCTCTCTCTCACATACACACACATACACACACATGCACATGCTCACAAACATACCACTCCCTTTTCTCTGTGTGTCTATCTCTCTCTCTTTCATGTACATGTGCATGCATGTGTACATGTACATGTGTATGTGTGTGTGCTTCCTGACTGCTATGGAGAGCTGAGCTCTCTCACACACTCCTACCATAATATGTTCTGTACATGTATCTGGAGCCATGCACTCATGGACTGATAACTATCAAATTGTAAACCAATATAAATATTTCCATCCATGAATTGTCTTTGTCAGATACTTCTTGTTATAGAAATGCAAAATTTCCACATACGTACTTTATTTCAATTTAGATAAATCTCAGACTCAGGTTCATCCTTAAATAGGTCAAGCCCACCTCAAAAAGCACCTGTGCTTTGGTGATTGTCTCTTCCTGTAATAACTTCTCAGTTATCTCATGTATCTTTGTGAATTCAATCAATTATCAGTTAAGATATTGTTTCTTTGGGAAACTGACAGATTATTGCGTGATGTTTTTTTTCCTGGAGAGACATGAAAAACATCTCCTTATTCCAAAGATTGAACCAATGACAGACCACACTAGAACTGCTATCAAAGACTAACTTGGTGAATGAATGAGTTACTGGGCCTGGTTGCAGAAGTATGGGTAAGGTGTTACCTTTAGAGAAGGAATGACTCAAAGAGAAATTTGTCATTAAAATTCAAACCCTTAGAATGGGTGATGACTTAGAAAAGCTGGATCTCTAGAGCTTTCTGCATGACTTGCAGGAAGTGTGACATGCTAGAAATCCCCCCTCTCTACCAGTCTTGCTTTGTATATAACATTATGGAGATACCTTGTGAATCTTATAATTTCAGGAACTTCCTGTTAGATGTGTGTTGTTCACAAGTCTTAGGAAGCTTCTCTTCATAATGGCATGTCCTGATGCAGAGGAAGTTGTGCAACAACACAGACCGCCATACCTAATAAAACATACCCCATAACATGTTATTCTTTCATTATATGTTTTCTTCACATTTTGTTCGCAATTACATTACTTCATGAAATTGCAATAGTTATAAATTATGTATTAATTACCACCTACCATGGTAAGCTTAACAGAGACCTTCATTTAGTTATCTTTTCCCCACTGTATTCCTGTAGCCTAGAAGAGTGTTGATGACTAAAAAGCACAAAAATATTTCCTGAAAAAGAGAGTGAATGAGTAGAATAATAGTAATCGTTATGAGAAAATTAGAGTGAAGAAATGTTTCAAAGCATGTTGCAGTCAACTTTGTTAACTTGGTAGAAGATAGAAGACATAAAAGATGTATTAAGGATGATGTTCTCAGATTAGTGTCTCAGTGTAACTGGCACATGATCATCTCATTAGACACTGAAAAAGCATTTGGCAAAATCCAACACCCCTTCATGCTAAAAGTCCTGGAGAGAGCTGTCATACAAGGACCCTGCCTAGAAATAATAAAGGCAATATGCAAGATGTGGGTAGCCAATATCAACTAAATGGAGAGAAACTTAAAGCATTTCCTCTAAAATCAGGGACAAGCAAGGGTGCCCACTTGTTCCATATCTCTTCAATATAGTACTTGCATTCCTAGCTAGAGCAATAAGACAAGTAAAGGAGATCAATGGGATACAAATTGAAAGGGAAGAAGTCAAAATTCCCTAACCATCAATCAGAGAATAATAATAATAGATCTTGAAAGTGTAGACCTGCTGCTTTGTATGCCATTACGTGGGCATTGAGGAGTGTTAGTCATTGTCCATCATGTAGTTATTATGACTTAATTTTAAATACTGACCTCTCCAGGGTTTTTGAAACAGAGCCTCCATATCTAATGAACATCTTTCTAATGAGGTTATTTTACTCTAGATAGTTCTAGAATTTCTGTTATTCTTCAGAAAGAATTACCCATGGCTTAAACTTTGGGACTTCCAGTACCAAACACCATCCCTTTGAAAAGAAAATGAGCTGCAAAAGAGTTACTAAGTAATCACTATGTTGTGATGACAGCTCTATAAAAATTCTTTACAGATGAAGTTGGGCAAGTTGGTGAAGTCACTTCCATGCCCTGATGCTCCACAAACCCATGAAGATAGAATTTCATATGCCTAGGTTCCTTGTGAAAGTAGTGCCCCTTCCCTGGGCCATTCATATACAAACCAATGAACTAGTGAATATGTAAGCATCTCCTCAGGCCCAGCAGTCAGTCTAGAAAGTTAATCTAATGAATGATTTTGGAGGTCTTTAATGTATAGCTAGTAAGTCAGAAATACAGGTAAACATGGACCTATATCTGGCATTTGAAATGAGAGGCCAGTCTTGTGACATTAAACACATATTGTTTTTTTTTAACTAACTCTGAGTGGATATTATTGTATTTAAAATGTTGAATAGGGCACCGAACAAGTAATAAAGAATAGTTGGTGTGAGGGAATTCCTCATATTTATAAAGGTATTGAGTATTTTGGGTGAAATACAGAAGTATTATTCTATTTTTCCTATCTGGCTACTTATGAGCTATCCTCAAATATACTTATCCTTCTCATGATGACAATCTCTAGACATAGAGATAAACATGGTCAACTTTATAATCTAAGTTCCAACATTACCTCCTACCATAAGACATTTCTACCAAGTGGACTCCCCTCCACAAAGTTATCCAGAATTTCATTGTTGACTTGCTCTGTTCCACTCAAATCAGCATGATGTTACCATCATATCTCATCAAAAACTCACTTGTTTTTCTTTCTTTAGCATCCATGTGGTGATTTCTAAACATCAAAGATGCTTTCTAGGTGCTATAGTAGGAAAAAGGGGGAGATCACAAACTTTTAAGTTAAAATATAAATGTAGATTAAGTTTGAAAATAGAAAAAAGAGTTGCAATAAAAATAATGGGTTTTGCGTTCAGCTCAGTAAATGTGTTCATTTATCTTCTACATACTTTGCTGAACATGAAGGATACAATAATAGCTAACTCTAGAACTCTGTTCTCAAGAAGTACAAAATCTACAAAGATCATATCTGAAAAGAAAAATGTCGTTATTTTTTGTAATATCTAAATGATATTTATGTTACATGAATATAAATAATTACATTTTATTAATACAGAGTTCTGACATAGAATCAAATCTCATCAGATATGTCTCCAACTCATCTTAGGATTTTATTAGACTTTGAAGAATCCACTTTTCATTTAAATTGTGCCATCTATGTAACAACAGCACATGATTCAGTGACAAACCAATTATAATGTAAATAATTTAAAACTCTATGACCTGAAAAACAACAAAAAAGGTAGAAAAAAATATTGAACCCTAAACTCAACTAGCATTCTACACTGTGTTCTCTGACCTTCTAAGAGGTTCTGCACAAGTGTTCTGAATAGTTTAGCAGTGTTCTTGTCTTTCACTCCCTGTCACCCATGCTATATTGCATATTCAGGTTAAATCAGATCATCAATACTGAAGTCCTTGAATGTAATTGATAGAATAGCATTGAAGTAATTCTCATCAAGCACAGAATTTCTGGTTCAGTAGAGGACAATGAAAGGATAATAATGCTCCCATATCGTGGAGGGGAGAAAGCCAAAATTAGGTCATTGAAAGGAGAGAGGGAAAATAAAATTTGAAACCTGCCCTTAAGAATTATGACACAAACAAGGAGAAACTAGACACATACACACACACTCTTCATTAATATGAAAATGATATGACTGTGTTTACTTCTGTATAGTGCATACATGTACACAAGATGTATTTCATGCATATGTGAATGTCAGAGTTTAACATCAAATGTCATTCTTGATGCCTTTTCTCCTTCTTTTTAAAGAAAGATCTCTCAGTAAACCTGGATCTCACCAGTTCAGCTAAGCTAGCTGATGGCTGACCAATGATCTCCACAGAACCACCTGTTACCCCTGCCCAAGTGCTGGAGTCACAAATGCATGTGGCCACTCTTGACATTTTATGTTGGTGCTTAGGATCTGAAGACAGGGACTCATGCTTCTATCACAAATACTCAGCCACCAAGCCACCTTCCCTCTAGCCAGCATACAGTTTTTAGAGATTTTATTTAAAAGCAGATTAATCAAGGAGCTATCATTGCTTAGAAATTTCACCATGAAAAAAACTGGTCTTGACCTTGGATGAAACAAGAGCTGTCCAGTTCACTCAACTGGCTTTATGATGTCTCCTCATAGATATATGAATGCATGATGGGTATTTAGGTAGTTCACCTCAATTGCTGAATCCCTCACTTGGGTTTTAAAAGTCAACTTCTCACAGAAGTATGTCTTGAAAAGAAAATAATTGAAATAAGAGAGTCAGTTACATAATGCAGATGTTTGGGCATATAATCCTCTGAGGCTACCATATAATAGACAAGTAGACAAATCAGCTTATTAGTTAATGTTCCCCCATGTCAAAATCTATATGCAGCTTTGCCTTTCCTTACTTGATTCACTTAGATCTTATCTCCAACATGAGAGCCAATAGTCTTCCTCTCTTCCAGCCTGAGGTTCTTTACTTTAGAGAAATTCTGGGAGTGTAGCTTTATGGCCAACTTTCTGTCTATCATGTGTGCAGAGGAGAATAAAGAAAGGAGTAGGAGTGGAGCTCACCACCAAACATTACCACCCGCACAATTCTCCCTACTTTCCACAAGTAACTAAAAGCACATTACCACACCATTACTCAGTTCACACTGCTGATACCTAGAGGCAAATGGAATGTTATTCCAGTTGCTTTTGCAGTCTTTTGAGAGCTACCATGTTTCCACTGCGAATACTAAAGATCCTCTTTGAATATCTTTATGTGTGATATCGATCTGATTATTCTTCTATTTTGAAAATGTATTAAACTCCCAAGAAGAAAAATAAATATTGATGTAAACCTACAGATGTTAGTAGCCTTCCTGTCACTAATCCTTTAGATAAAATCATGAATAAAATCACTAATGACATCTTCTACCAACAAAATTGTACTTTGTATAATAATCTGGATAAAGCAGGGTTTGAGTTTATTTTTTTTCACAAAATTGAATTTTGTGATCTCTCAACTGTTGCAATAAATCAGCATGATGTTAACTTATCCCTCTTTCCATATCAACAGTGGATGTTTTCAGAATTGGAGAAGGTATACTCTGGCATTTCACAGGCTTGCTGCTGAGAAAAACTAGAAAAAGAAATTTCACAATAAAAAACCTATCTTAGTTTCTTTTGCTGGTGCTGTGATAAAAACACCCTCACAGAAGAAGGTGAAAGGAAAAAGAGTTTATGCTGGCTCACAGAGCAAGACAACAAAGTGAAGAAGCCGGACACAGAGGCAACTGCTCATGCACTGCCACATTCAAGGAACTGAGAGCAATGGATGCAACCTCACACTCAACTTGTTTCTTTTACATTGTCCAGCGCTCAGGATCTCCCACATCGAATGGTCCTACCCACAGTTCTATGGTTCTTCCAACATCAGTTGAGGTAATCAGGATAACCCGCATTGGCATGCACACACTCTTCTTCCACGTGATTCTGAGTTCTGTCAAGGTAGCTGCACTGGCCCTCACAGGTCCAGAGTATAAGCATTCATTTCTGCAGCTTTGACACTGCTCTCTTCTCAATAAGTTATAGAACGAATATTCTTTAATTCATTTGGTCTACCACTTACTTTGGAGTTCTGTGTTTTATTACATCTTTACTGTAAAGATAGTTTAGTCTCCTGGTTTATAGAGGTAAACACATAATCTTAGAGATTAAGGAAGTTATGCCATTTTTCAGACATAAGCAGCAGATGCAAACTGAGTGAAACTGTAACTCAAGTCAATGTAACCTAAACGGAGAGCAGTGTTCAGTGACACAGTGCCATTCGCCTTCCTTTGTCAGACAGGATACTTGTAAAAACAGACCTTAGGAATTCAGTCAAAAACCCACAATGTTGATTCGACATTTTTCTCCTTAAGTCTGCTTCAAATAAACGTTGTCCAAACTAAATAATGCTATCCACTCTTAATCACGGAAGCCAGACGTGACCTCCCTCTAGAAAGAATTAAAGACAGATAACATCCTGAAACCATAATTATGCTAGAATGTGTTAACTGACAAATAACAGTTCCAAAACTATGAAGAATGGAAACAATGCCCACAGCACAAGTCATGTCCTTGTCTCAGTTCTGTATTGTTTAAACTGGCTAGGTTCACCATGGGCACACCCTTCACTATGAGAAGGTATTGTTCATCCCTTCGGGACTCACTTCTAGCATCAAAAGTAAATATTGGCCTTACACTCTTCACAAAGCTTCTGCAACTCTTTCTCAAAGATCTAGTGGTGACTTCTTGTCAGAAGGAATAGAGGAAATGTTTCTTCAGTAGCATTGATTTCCAAGATGCATTCACACACCTGGCCAAATTGGTCAATGTACACGAGAAGCCCTCCAGCTTGTTGAGGCAAGTCGGAGTATAAAGACCTGCAGCATCCAACACTCTTATCCCCTTCAGATTTTTTTTTTAGGATCACAACAGCAGGAATAAAATTGATTTTGTTGTCATTGATTTGACATGTTATATTCAAATTACACTGAAAAATAATGTCACATATTCTAGCACGGTGGTACCTGGTGGCATGTATGTGCTTACAGTCTGAGAATTCCGATTCCCTGTTGACTGTTTAGATAAGCTCATTGTATACAGAGTACATTTACACTGTGCATGAAGCTGGATGAAATCAATTCTATTTTCTGCACTTTCCATTTAATTGGATAAAAATAGATTTTTGCAAACCTGAAGCCAGTTTCCGGCCACTCTGTTTTTGTGCTATGAATTGAAGAGCATCATTTCGAATCTTTAAAACCAAACAACATCATCTTCAAACTGGAGATAATCGCATCCATTCCATAGGTTTACCAAAGGACAAAAAGGACACACTCTATATAAACTACCATATGATTACACTCACTGTATCTGTACTCAGTGAATAACAAAATGCTAGCCTTTATGGCAAGCAATTTTATCATTAATAAATATTTCATAAATATTTTAGTAGTTGTGATTTGTCAAGAATCTTATCTAATGTGAACCAATTTTATTTTTCTATTTGAGTTTTGTCAATTTCTTCTTTTTTTTTAAATACTTTATTTTTTTTCTTCAAGTTACATCTCAGTCACAAACCCCTCCCTATTCCCCCTTCCTATCCCTCCCTTCCACCCTCTTCCCCCCAGCAGTTTCCCCTTTCAGTCCAACAGATGGTTCCTTCTCTTATAACAGTAGATACTATACAAAACAACAGATATAAATATGCCACATTTATGAGAGTTAAATGGCCCAGTATAACTTCCCAATGTCCAGTTTATACATATTTGGCCCCTGACTTTAACATTCTACTATCTAACCATCTCCATGAGTTTAACGGTCTATATCTGACTCAACATTCATACTAACTTGCAACACAATTTTAAGAGTATCTTCTTAGATCTATGACACCCTCTTGATTCCTAAACAACTCAAAATTTAACTATGAGAGTCTAGCTGTCTATTCTTCAACCACCTCAGAGACGTGCAATTTTGGATAGATCTTTTCCACTTAAATTGTTTATTCATTTATTAGATCTTATGGTCTTGGAATTATTGGTTTCTGAAAAAGGGTCCTGTTTGTGTAGATCGGACTGATGTCAACTCCATAATCCTGCCTCAGCTTCCTGAATGTTGCAATGAAAGCACTATCCCTTCTCGTTTAATTTTTTGAAGGAATAAAAGAACTATTGAAATAATAAATAAACTTATTTTACAGTGTAAACTTACCCTATTGAAATGAACCCAGGAAGCTCAAGGCTACTAGTGTATTTGTTTGTAATAGGTTAAATAATTCATAATTATAGTGCACAAACAAGCCTTAAATATCATCAAGAGACACTAGAAGAGAAGCACAATATCTCCTGCATATAGCCATATTTTCCCTTATGAAACATTTGGTTTCCATAAAGGTAATGACTATTGATCATTAGGATAGCTAAAATATGTTTCTCATAGGTTAGCATCACTTATGAAGGAGTCTTTAGAGTGACTGGTGGTTCTCTGGAGTCTTCTCAGATGACACGTCACCCATTCAGGGAAAACTGACAATGGAGTATGGAACTCCTACTCCAAGAACCTCTCAGTATTCCTGTCTTCTGCAACGCAGAGTCCAATGTGTCTATAGGAGCAGCTCAGTGTTGTTGTCCTGTATCTTCCTATGCATAATATTAAATAGTGGAACTGCCATATATGCCTCTTGTGCAAGAGGAAGCTCTTAGGCCTCATGTGACTAATGAACTGAGAGGGGCTGATACACATGGAGGCACCCCACATCAGAGGGGTGGAATGGAGGAGAGAGGGGGTAGAAGGTGGGTGGGTGGGACTAGGAAGGGGTGGAGGGTGGGAGCGGTAATGGAGACATAACTTGAAGTAATAAATAAATGTTTTAAAAATTAAACTTAAAAAGCCTTCCTTCATTTGCAACCCCTATATTTTATATGGTTGATATTGGCCAAAATAGAATATTGGACAGCACAGACGATTTCCACTTTTGTTGACAGTTTTATGAATCAGTACTTGCCTTGAGGAAACAAAGACTCAAACAAAACTTTAAGAAAAATGTTGCATGCTGTATGAGGATAGCATGAATGGTAGTCAACAGAGAGTTAAATGTTACGCCGTGGAAGAATAACATTTGAATTCCACTTATGGATTTGGGGAACCCAGAGGGAACTTTGTGGTATTATATTTGTGTTTTAAACCATGTCGGTGATGAAATTGTTTCATACCCTTGCTATATATATATATATATATAAAACATGACTCAAAGCCTCCCTCACTGAATTTTATCTGTTTAAAATTAATATTGTTATATAAAACAGCCTATTTGAAATTTCAGAGTGTTTCACTGAAATGACCATCTCATAGGTTCATAAGACTTTAGAAACAATACTTAATATTAATGCCCTGTCTTTTCATGTCCTCTCTTATTACTGTTATCAGAAAATAAGCCCCTAGAGAACAGCACAGTTGAAACCTGCCAAGTAACTATCCCTCCCTAAATCTGATGATAAAAGGCATTCTAGAGGAAAGTCTGTATTAAATGTGCAGATGATGGTCTGCACGCCAAAGAGAGCCAGCTGTTTATACTTGGCAACATACTGCAACCGAATTATCTCATTTGCAAATCTTAGGAAGTGGAGATGCAGAAAAATGTTAGCACTATACACCAGCAAATGTGGAATGAGCCGCATTCTTAGTATTTGGAGGAAGATTTTGTATTTCATATTTGTGCATATGGAGCTTTAAAAATGTATTCATAAACATGTCATCTGAGCAATATGGCACATAAGGCATTTTAATATAGCCAGAGCTGTATTAAGATATTTCCTTGCATAATATTATACAAACAAAAATATTTTAACATTCTACTTGCATAAAATGTAAATTAGAAAAATATTTAGCAGTAAAAACAAAGGTATGTCTAATTATTTCCACAAAAATGTGCATTTTTCTAACAAACACATGTCATGGATAAAGATAATATTATACTTGGTGAGAAGAAAAGACTCCAATCCATAAACTCAGACACATTGTACTTGTTGGTAAATGTACCCTGTCAGCCTTTGCACACCTTAGTCTTCACAAACTGCAGCACAAAGTAGGAAGAACATATTCATAGATGATTTTTCACGAGTATGAGGCAAATCAGTCACAAGCTCAAAATGAATGATAATAAATTTTAAGTATACAATACTGACTTTCATCCCAAGCAACTGAAAATGTTTAAGAAGAAAGGTCTTCTTTCATAACATGTGTATGCTCTTGCACACACACACAACACACACACATTTGTGTGTATGTGTGTATATAAATTTGTGTGTGTGGTCATATACATGTGTGTTCATAAAACAACTTTTCCTAAATGTAAAAAAATGTGTCCAGCCTAGTAATAGGTAAGCGAAGAATGTCTGTTCTTTTTTTTTCAAGTACAGAGAACTCAGTTTAGCCCTGCCAATCAATCCATTCTCTTCACTATAGGCAGAACGATTCTAAAAATATTCTAAAATTCAAATATGACCACATGGAATTCTCAATTAAAACAATGATTTTCACTCAGGATGAGATTTTCTAGTTCCATCCATTTGGCTGCAAATTGCATAATTTCATTGTTCCTGATAGCTGAATAATATTCCATTGTATAGATGTACCACAATTTTTTGACCCATTCTTCGGTTGAGGGCTTATTACAAATAAGACTGCTATAAACATAGATGAGGAAACCTCCTTGTGATTCCATGAAGAGGCATTTGGGTGTATGCCCAGAAGTGGTATGGCTGGGTCCTGAGGCAAAGCTATTCCAAGTTTTCTGAGATATCGCCAGACTGACCTCCATAGTGGTTGCACAAGCCTGCATTCCCACCAGCAATGGAGTAGGGTACCCCTTTCTCCACACCCTCGCCAGCGTGTGCTGTCATTTGAGTTTTTGATCTTAGCCATTCTGACAGGTGTGAGATGGAATCTCAGAGTCCTCTTGAGTTGCATTTCTCTGATGATTAAGGATGTTGAGCATTTCTTCAATTGTCTCTCAGCCATTAGGGATTCCTCCTTTGTGAATTCTCTATTTAGCTCTGTCCCCCATTTTTTTGATTGGATTATTTGGTTTCTTGGCATTTAATTTCTTGAGTTCTTTGTAGATTTTGGATATTAGCCCTCTGTCAGATGTGGGGTTGGTGAAGATTTTCTCCCAGTCTGTAGGCTGCCGTTTTGTTCGAATGACAGTGTCCTTTGCCTTACAGAAGCTTTTCAGTTTCATGAGGTCCCATTTATTGATTGCCCCAACAGTAGACAGAATGCTGTGCAAAAAGGACAAAACCTGGAAGCAGGTAAGTCAACAGCCTAGCTCTGCCAAGACAGGGTAGGTAAGTCCATCATAACCCCTGCTCTACAATCAATGTCTGTCAGAAAAACGGGGCCAAATGACTGAAGATCGATGCTGTAATGTATGGAGAGAAAATGGGAACTGTCCAGGCAGCCACAGGTATGTCATTTCTTCCCATTTCAATGGGAAGCTGCAGGCCCTGTACTTCCTATAAAATCAGATATATTTATCCCTCTCAGGTCTCTGAGGTGGTTGAAGAACAGATAGCTAGAGTCTCATAATTTAATTTTGAGTTGTTTAGGAGTCGAGAGTGTTATAGATCTAAGAAGATACTTTTAAAATTGTGTTGCAAGTTAGTATGAATGTTGAGTCAGATATAGACCTTTAAACTCATGGAGATGTTTAGATAGGAGAATGTTAAAGTCAGGTACCAAATACATATGGACTGGTCATTGGGAATGTACGTTAAGCCATATAACCCTCATAACTGTGACCTAATTGCCTCTGTTGTACTGTATTGTATTTGTTATTATAAGAGAAAGAGCCATTTGTTGGACTGAAAGGGGAAACTGTAGGGGGAAATAAGATATACCTTAAACTTAAAAGAAAAAAAAAAGGGAAGAGGATGAGGGGTTGAGGGTGGGGGTGGGACTGGAGGGGGAATAGGGAGGGGACTGCGATTGAGATGTAACTTGATGAAATAAAAAATAAAGGAAAAAAATAAAAATAAAAAAATAAATTTTAAAAAAGTATATCTTATATGTAATAGAAATATATGTAATAGATGGGTAATAAATATGTAATAGATATATAACTGACAGATACTTATATCAAGCTAATGTATATAGTTGATTAATGTATATAAAGCTGCCTCAATAATTAAAAAATAAAAAATAAAAAAATAAAACAATAATTTTCATTCTCCCTGACCAAAGCATGCAACTCTTTAACCTTTAACATGACCTGCATCCTGCTTCTTGATTTAACTTGCCTGCCTCTGTACATGTCACAATATACCCACAAGTTCTCAGACTCCCTAATACACAAAAGCACTAAACAAAAGTTCAATGGATCAATATGTAAACATTACAACTTTATTCATATACAATAATCTTCCGGAAGAACGTGATACATTATAATCATATATGTCCAAATATGCATATATATCCATATCTATGTAACTGTATATATTCATTTTTACATATGAATTCCATAGTGTCAGATAAGTCTGTTTTTCAGCTCCTTATGTCATGAGCAGGTGCATTATATATTTTCATTGGATTAATGTACAAAAATCTTTCAAAGAAATAACTCTTCCTGAACCACTTGAATGATTCATCACTTAAATAGTGATAAAGCATCTGTGATGAACATTTATTTCCATCGCTATACATCCTTTCACATGATCCCAGGTATCACACAAGGGATTCATTCATTTATGCATTGTCAAGCTTCTTTCTTTTTCTCTCCTCTCCCATGGCAAAAACCATTATTAAGATCCTCTGACTTCAGGATAAAGTTTAAATGCTTAGCATAGGTGCATTCTTGAACCTCATTAAATTCTCCACCACTAACTCCCTCATTCACCCACACTCCCTGGTATAAACAGACTGACCATTCCTCTGTCTGTAGGGGCACTATGTGTGCTGTCTTCTCTCCCCAGTGTGTGTCTCTGTATAAACTAGTTCCTCTGGATCGGACACTCTTCTGCCTGTTTGATTCCTTTCACCAGAATAACCTTTGGTTTTTTGTTTTTAATGTTTTTTTTGGGGGGGTTATAACTTATTTTTTATTTCTTCAAGTTACATCTCATTCACAATCCCCAACCTACTCCCCACTCCAGTCCCACCCTCCCACACTCTTCCACCTCAATCCCGCATCCTCTTCCCTCTTTTTTTTAAGTTTAAGGTATATCTTTCCCCCCCAACAGCTCCCCCTTTCAGTCCAACAAATGGTTCTTTCTCTTATAACAATAAATACAATATCAAACAACAGAAATAAATAGGTCACAATTATGAGAGTTATATGGCTTAGCATACAATGTCCAGTCCACATGTACTTAGCACCAGACTTTAACATTCTACTATCTAACCATCTCCATGAGTTTAAAGTTCTATATCTAACTCAGCTTTCTTAACAACTTGCATCACAATTTTAAAGACATCTTCTTAGATCAAGAACACCCTCTTGATTCCAAAACAACTCAAAATTTAACTATGAGACTCTAGCTATCTATTCTTCAACCACCTCAGAAACCTGAGAGGGATAAATATATCTGATTATATAGGAAGTGCATGGCCCGCAGCTTCCAAAACTAAGAAATGACATACCAGTGGCTTCCTGGACAGTTCCCATTTTCTCTCCATATATTACAGCATCAATCTTCAGCCATTTGGCCCCATTGTCTGACAGACATTGATTGTAGAGCAGGAATTGTGAAGGACTTGCCTATCCTGTCTTGGCAGAGCTAGGCTTTCAACTTACCTGCTTCCACTTTTGTCCTTTTTGGACAGCATTCTGTCTACGGTTGAAGCAAGGGGTTTTCCTTGCCAAGAGATAGGCTTGCCACTAATTCAACCATCTCCTACTGGAGATTCTTCGATGCTCATCTTCTACTTGGAGTAGAATAGGGGATGCTGTCAGGAGCTGACATGTCTCAATATCAAAAAAATCTTAAGTTAAGAAAACATATTTGAATGCCATATTCTGCAGATCTCTTGAGGTTTTTGAAGACACCCTATCTATCTCTTATATTTATATAAGCAAATGTTGCCTGTCTCTTAGCAACTTGATTTCTGATTAGCTTAGAAAATAACTGTGATAGACTGTCATAGTACCTAACAAAATGACAAGCTTGCATGACTATTAGGAAGTCATTTTAAGAGAGCGACGTCCCATCCCCAGAAGGTGGGAGGGTGTTTTTCTCCCCTTTTGTCATTTGATGGATAATAGAAAATCTTGTTATTTAGGGGAAGAGATTACAAGCTGTTAAATGGTCTTTTAAAATGGGTTTTGGAGGTTAGACCCAGGGACTTCTCTCTTTTTCTTTTCTGTATTCTTCTTTCTCTCCTGTGTAGGACTGAACAGACTTGAGAAAAAATGGGACATAGACATAACATAGGAAAGATGAAGAAAAAAGGACAGATTATTGAATATGCCTTTATACCTTTGTATATTGATACAAAATTAATATTATATTTGGCTAAATTGGTATTGAGCTTTGTATATTAAATCCAAATTAAGATTGTATTGGGATACATTGGTATTGATCTTTGTATATTGATAAAAAATTAAGATTATATTTGGCCACAATGGTATTGACCCTTGTATATTGATGCAACATTAAGATTGTATTGGGCTACATAGGTATCGATCTTTGTATATTGATACAAAATTAAGATTGTATTTGGCCACATTGGCATTGATCTTTGTATATTGATACAAAATTAAGGGTAACACCTTTTAAAGGTATTGTACCTAGTAATGCTTAAAAATGAAATGTGAAGTTTCTGCCTTTTGCTACCAACTGTCATAAACTGTTTAGGATAATTAAGAAATGTTTTTAATGTTTTTTTAAAACAAAGTCTCATGGAGTTCATACTGGCCTCTAACTCATTATGGAAACATTCAAGGCTGCCTTGAACTCCTGATCCTCCTACCTCCACCTCCAGGGAACTAGAACACTAGGTGTCCACACCCAGCTCATCTTCCAGATGAGTCAACACTTACTTTCCCTTTAAGATTCTTCTTTTGGAGTGAATCACTCTGGATCTGCTCTATATACCACTAGTTCAGGCTGTCTACATGATTCAGTATTTAGCATTCCATAATTTAATTGTGGATATATCTGTGGGTCTCTTATCTAGTAAGATATTTGATGGTGGAGCAGACAGCTCCTCACACCCACTAGCTATGACCAAAGATTTTGTCAAATGGAGAAATGGAGATGGTTTAATTCTGTATCATATCATATCATAATCCATTATTTTTGGAATAGATCTATATTTTTTCTCATCAGGGACATGAGAGAGATTTACAAGTTACCACAAAGAGAAGCCCTGACTGTTATTTCGCTGACCCACA
This sequence comes from Lophiomys imhausi, assembly GCA_907164525.1. Classification (NCBI taxonomy): domain Eukaryota; kingdom Metazoa; phylum Chordata; class Mammalia; order Rodentia; family Muridae; genus Lophiomys; species Lophiomys imhausi. The sequence continues at coordinate 6,814,879 of CAJQZJ010004856.1, read as the reverse complement.
TGGTAACAGAATTTAAAAGAATTAAGCCCAGTTGACAAACAAACCAACACAGTCCATGGAAGGATGATGTTTAACTCCAGGAAATCACTTAATAAGACCAAATACTTATTATTCCTTAAGTCATACTCAACTCTCTGTGACAAATTTTACCTAAATTCTACATGACTTTTCTTTAACCTGTAAAAAAAGCAACTAAATAGAAACAAACAAATAAACAAAATCCCTGTCATTACATGTGATTAAAAGGCAGAGAAATCCAAAAAAGTAAGCATAAAATTGGTGGTATTCATTTGTTGATGACTGTCAGCTCTTTAGATACTATCATCTTTGAGATAAGCACCTAGATTTCATCAAAAATCCTATCACATTGACCTGTAAATCTCAGATTGGGTCACATTGAAAGTCTGGCATGTCAGAATCAACCAGAGAATAAGGCTCATTTTTCTCTCCTCTCCTAACATTATTTAAACAACCTGAAAACAATAGTGTTGGTAAGAGCGGCGCACATGTCTTCTGCCACAACAGCAACGGGAAAGCATGACTCCTCTAACTTGAAAAAAAACCATTTTGTTATCTCTGCTCCAGGTGGAGGGATAAGTTACCAACATGAAGTCTTCAAAAGCCACTTTGAAAACAGCCTCAGATTACACTCAGGGGGGTATATGGCCTTGAGTGATAGAGGCATGTCATGATCATTGCCCCCACAAAGGAATCTACAAGCTTGATGTTAGGTCATGGCAGACAGACAGAGAGAGAGCTGAACACAAGACTATGGGCCATAACTTCTGTTGATAGTCATGCGTTGGAAAACTTGTTCCTATGGGCATCTTGGACACAATGGAAAGAGATAAGTTGATAGCAATAGTATTCTTGGCTTATTTTAATATATAAAGAAGTTGAGAAGAGAATATTAAAAATACTCATGAAGCAAGTAAATGCTCAAATAAACCAGTGCTTGTACAAGTATTTGGAAACCATTAGGGAAGAAATAACAACTTTAACTAGTATCATTATGAATCAAGACTTGCCTTCTGTTTGGAGCCAGACTGACCCAAGACTTACTCCAAGACCTTGAAAGAAGGATAAAAGCATGTTCTTTGGCATCCTTGTCCATGAACAGACTTGGCAAGTCTGAGGCTAGAGGCAGTGTTTCAGAGGCATCAAGATTGCAGCGTTTAGGGTACCAACTCTTTACCCTGGACTGTGGTTATCAGTCCTAAGGCACACGTGACTGAGGTATAGCTATGTTCTCTTAGTCAACAATGCATGGTTTAGCTTCCTGCTGACCTTGGCCATTCCACTCCCTCCACATCCCACTAATAATAGTACATAGGATGTTATATTTATTAAGAAGTTTGTTTGGAATAAGTCATCTAGATTTCATTTCTTTCCTCAGTACTAGCTTTCTGAGACACCAGGGGAGATAAAATATATATAGCATGAATATATGGCCTGTAGAAAAGAGTAAAGGAATTTTGGAAAGGCCAGAATAACTATTTTGCAGTCAAGATGTTTCCCTAACAAAATGGTCTGAAAAGAAAATGCCTCTCTATGAGGGAAAGCTGCAGAAAAAAATAGTTAAATTATGTTGAGTGCCATTTGTAGAAAAATATAGCTCTAACCTAGTATTTATATTATATTTAATTGTTTCAGCAGCTAATCCTCAACCATTCATTATAAAAAAACACACACAGACACAATGTGGATTTTGACAAGCCTTGGCCTGAATTGTGCAATCCTAGCCCATCTAAGCTAGTTCAAAATTCTATTACCCAAATATGACTCCATATATACATATGTCCCCTTGGACTGCCATTCTCCACACTATGCGGATGCTCCTGGTCATGTGGAATGAGGTTTTTTTTTTCTAACCCATGGTGAGTGTCCTCTTTCCTGCTGATCCTGGCTGGAATGCTTTAATCCTCTGTCTAAAGTGCAGGCTTCCTGTTCTATTCTCAGGAAGTCCCACCTTTCCCTGTCTTTGCCCAATCTCAGGCCTTAGCATTTTATTTAACCAATTTGAGTCAATATAAGTAACAGACAGCAAGCAGGACCAATCAATTAACATTTAGAATTCTTAACACTACCCCAACAAAAAGCACCTTTTAGACAGCAACTTATCAAGGATCCAACCAATTTGTAGATGTGTTGACTTCTGAGAGATATCAAAAGAATGAATGGATTTGTAGGTAACCAGTAGGTAAAGTTGTTATAGTAGCTAGTTAAAAAGAGGTGCTCTAATGAGTCATGTTTGCTGCTCACCTTTTCTCCTGGACTGTGAGCTGACTATCTTGTACTCTTGACCACAGAATGTGCTGGGGATGATACTCAGCCAAGGCTGTGTAGCTTTGGGGCTGAGCCTCTTGGAATGCAGTGAATGAAATGAGGCCCATGTCAGGAAGGCCAATGCCAGGACCACTGTGGAAAGGCACAGATAAGTTTTAAGCCAACAACCAGCATCAAGTGCCAACTTACGAATGAGTAATCTTAAATTCAACTCAATAGAGCCTTAATATTACTGTAGCACTAGCCAGCATTTGAGTGAAACCACATAAGAGGTCCCAAGCTTAAATGGGAATTGCACAGCTGAACCTGATCAATACACAGAACAAAGTAAAACAATAAATTATTGGGCTAAAGCTAATAAGAGCAGATGCCTATTAAAATTCTTGGCCCCAAGTATTGCATATAAATAAAATGAGATTAGTTACTTGAATCATTTATTAGAATTTAATTTTTAATCTGCTATCCAGATGAAGTCAAAACTTGGCAGTGACGCATGATAAAATATTTCAGTAATCCTAAAATGAATACGGTTTTAACTTTTCTAAAGTTACCATTGATCTTATGACCAATGAGACTGAATGGCTAGCATGATTTTCTTTCTTAGGAGTATTTAGAAACCCATCTCAAATTTTATGAAACCTTAGACTATAAAATATATGTTATTGGATGGAAGAGCTATACATTCCAATACTGGCCAATTTACTCAGAAGTATGCTTCTGTTTCTCACTCATTCAAAACATCTTAAAGCAGAATCTATGCATTTGTAGCTAAGCGATCTTCCAGCAAATCTTATTTTCAGTGTCTAAGACATGTTGATCTAGGTGGCTAATTGTCTGTTCTAGGATTAAGGATTCAGCAATCAGACTCTTAACTCTAGCTCCCTATTGACACAATTTCTCTAACTTGTGACCCCGTTCTGCTCTCAGCATGGATAGACTCTTGGCTGAGTTACTTAGTAGAGATACACAAAAATACTCCTGTTTTATCTTTAAAATCTTCATAAAGAGCAATGTCTATCTTATTGGCCAATGACAAGTTCACTGTAGAAAATACAACTATAAATCTACTCATTTTTGTTATTTATCTTTTGAAGTGTTATTTTCCTGATCTAATTGCCCACATCATCTATTCTGAGCCACCTCAAATATGTAGGTTACATTTCATTCCAACAGTGTCTTTAGTGTAAAAAGATCTAGACATGATAATGATGAAATTTGTACATTAATTATACTTCCTGGCAGGAAACATGAAAATAATTTTCAAGTTTAGGTGTATAATATTTTAAAAATTAGCATAAGCCTGAACAGAACATGCTCTCTAAATATTAATTTTTTTCTTTCAGTGTTTGAGTTGTACAGAGAGGCAAACGTGTTTTGAAAACACAAAATAGATCACCCCAGACATAAAAAAATGCCTATTACTTAACTGTAAAACTCTTCCTAGAAATTCAGAAATTGTTGAGTGAATTGTGAAATTAGGTTTGACATTTCATGTGCAGTTTGGCATAGTGTTATTTATGTGTTTCTTCTTTTTGTTCTGTCATGGGTAGCTAGCAGGCAAACTCATGTTGTGAGTGCCATAGCCTTTAGCTATGTTGGTAGTCAAGCCTTTCCATTTGGAGACAAATTTAAGCCATTGTAACAATACTGTGGCCATGTCTTCCTAACACCTACGTTATATATTTTACAGAACTTTATGTTGGGGTGATTTGTTTAACTTTTAACTTTGAGAACATATGGAGAAAATATATACTAATAAACTTAGACAAAGTAACTTCTGCTATGTGTGGTGACAGGAATGAAGAACAGATTGCACCAGAATCATATTTACCTTCTGGCATTGCTCAAAGTGCTGCACTTCTCACTAAGATTCAACTTTAAAAACAATTCAGTGAATGCATATTAAGTAAATTTTTTAAGGCAAAAGTATATTTTGGCATGAGTACACTCATAATAGAAAGAATCTATATGATGTAATAGTATTTGGAACACAATCTTATTTTTATTTAAGAACAATGTCAACAGTAAACACAATGGGAGGACTTTATGTCAGAAAATTGATAAATCCTGGTGATTAAAGTTCATCTTCAGTTATCCCCAAAACACACATGGGGTAGTTATGATTTTTGTACAAAATTTAATATTTGTTTCAAATATTCATCGTTGCTCTAACTTTGAATTTGAATTCTACTGTTATTTTTCAAGGGGACTAGTTTTCATCAACATTAGAGTTGAAATTTTATCATTTTGATTGACACCATATACAATGAGCTTTTACATCAGATATTCAAGTAAAATAACTTATTAAACTAAGATTACCCTAAGATAGGGAAATGTCAGACTCTGATGCCTGCTTTTTGACCACTTCTCCCTAAAGGGGTTGCAGTGCATGGCCTCAGTGGAAGAGGATGCTCAGTCCTGATGCTACTAGATGAGCTGGGATGGGAGGGTATGCAGGGCTTCCCTTTTCTGAGGAGAAGGCAAGGGGGAGGGGACAGGGGCAGAGGGCACAACCCAGAGGAGGGAAGGGAATAGGCTACAATGAAAATGTAAAATGAATAAATAAACTTAAACTTAAAAGAGAAATGTCTTTGATATCTGCCAAAATAAATATTATTTGCATTTACATGTTGATAAAAGTAAAACCAAAATCAAATTTGATCATTGAATAAACTGAGCTGTGTCAACTTTTATAATTGGATAGGCTGCATGATTAGCAATATTTTACCAAGAACATTTTAATACTAGACTTATAAAGTTTCAACATGCCCCAAGGCACAAAAAAATAGTGCCTTGCAATGTAAAACCACCGATGTTCAGCAATTATTGTTTATGTTTCTCAATTTTATTCTTTATATCTCTAGTCTAGTGATAGTGGGTAGAGTATAAGAAATAGTAAGGTATTGCTTTAGCCAACAGTTATAATAATAGTTAAGACCTGCTATTTGCTTGTCATTTATGAGATGCCTAATGCTGGCTTAATGAGTAACTCTAAGTTTTTAAGAAAATTGCTTATCTGATTATATAGGAAGTGCAGGGCCTGCAGCTTCCAATACTAAGAAATGACAAACCAGTGACTACCTGGACAGTTCCCATTTTCTCTCCATACATTCCAGCATCAGTCTTCAGGCTTTTGGTTCTGTTTCTCTGACAGACATTTATTGTAGGGCAGGGATTGTGAAGAACTAACCTACCCTGTCTTGGCAGAGCTAGGCTGTCGACTTACCTGCTACCAAGTTTTGTCCTTTTTGGACAGCAGTCTGTCTGCAGTTGAAGCAAGGAGTTTTTACATGCCAAGAGATAGGCTTGCCACTAATTCAACCATCTCACACTGGAGATTCTTCGATGCTTATCTTCTACTTGGAGTAGAATAGGGGGTGCTGTCAGGTGCTGATATGTCTCGATATCAAAAAAAATCTTAATTTAAGACCACATCTTTGAGATCAGGCGCGTTCAGGGTGGTATGGCCGTAGACGGAGAAGACCACATCTTTAAATGCCATATTCTGCAGATCTCTTGGGGTTTTTGAAGATGCCCTATCTATCTCTTGTATTTAGATAAGCAAATGTTGCTTGTCTCTTAACAACTTGATTACTGATTAGCTTAGAGAATATCTGTGATAGACTGTCATAGTAGCTAAGAAGGTGACATGCATGCATGACTAGGAGTTTGTTTTTCTTAACTATCCTAAACAGTTTAAGACGGTTGGTATCAAGAGGCCAGAGCTTCACATTTCATTTTTAAGTATCTCTAGGTACGATACCATTAGGAAGCGTTACCTTTAATTTTGTATCAATATACAAAGATCTATTCAAATGTGGCTAAATATACTCTAAATTTTGTATCAATATACAAAGATCAATGCCTATGTGGCCCAATACAATCTTAATATTGCGTCCATATACAAGGGTCAATACCATTGTGGCCAACTATAATCTTAATTTTGTATCAATATACAAATAATCAGATATATTTATCCTTCTCAGCTCTCTGAGGTAGTTGAAGAATAGACAGCTTGAGTCTCATAGCTAAATTTTGAGTTGTTTAGGAATCAAGAAGGCGTTCTAGATCTAAGAAGATGGTTATAATAGTGATGCAAGTTAGTATGAAAGCTAAGTCAGTTATAGAACTTTAAACTCATGGAGATGGTTAGAAGGTAGAAGGTTAAAGTCAGGGGCCAAATATGTATGAACTGGACATTGGGAAGGTATACTGGGCCATTTAACTCTCATAAATGTGGCATATTTAATTCTGCTGTTTTGTATAGAATTTACTGTTATAAGAGAAAGAACCATTTGTTGGATTGAAAAGGGAAGCTGTTGGGGGGGAAGAGGGTGGAAGGGTGGGACAGGAAGGTGGAATAGGGAAGGGTTTGCGACTGAGATGTAACTTGAAGAAAAAAAATAAAGTACTTTATATAAAAAAATTGCTTGCAGTTCTACACCTGTTAAATATAAAGACAGATATATTAGTCTGTTTTTTCTAAAATATTTCCTTTTTATAAAATATATACTATACCTTTGTTTAAAATGTATTTTTATTCATTTACTGTTTTTATTTTTGAGATCACAAGTTCACCATTTCTCCCTTTCCTTTTATCCCTCTAATTCCTCTCATACAATCCTCCTTGCCCCTTTTTCAAATTCATGACCTCGTTTTCATTGATTGTTGCTGTATAAATATATAAATTCAACCTGTTTAGTCTCTATAATGATACTTATATGTATATTTTTTAAGACTGATCACTTAGTATAATCCCTAACGACAGCTTAAACATTTGTTCTTGCACCCGTAGATTATTGTAGTCTTCAGTTCTCATCAAGGAAACTTATTTTTGCAACAGATAGGGATGACTGCAGAAACCACAAACAATCAAAATGTGTAGTTGTGAATCCCAGCCCCAGTGGACACATCTACAAAACATTCCCATACCTAAGGTTCAGAGAACTTTGCAGGAAAAAGTGGGAAGTGGGAAGATCCTAAGTGCCAAAGGATTTGGGAATTTTGTTGCAAGATTGTCTCCTATTATGTCCAGAAGCTACAACCATGAAGTCTCATCAACATAACTGCCGAAACATGGGCTGAGCAAGGGTGATATCAATAGGCATACTAAAGCGGATTGTGAAAAGCTCACAAAATTGCAACACTAGACAAAGGAATATAGGCAACTAAAGAATGCTGAAAGCAAGAGAAATTGTCTTCCCCAGGGAAGACCACACCTATTGGTTCTCAAACATTTGTTCTTACAATATTTTGAGATTATAATCTAACTACATCTTACTGTTTTTTCCTTTTCTTTCTTCCTTCCTTCTAAACCTGCCATATACTCCTATAACCATTATGCTCATTCAAATGTATGAGCTCTCTTCCAATTATATATATATGTATATATATATTCCTAACTATAACCTGTTCAGACTGTATGTTACTTGTAAAATGTTTCCTTTACCAAAACTATCATGAGTACTATAATTTTGTCTGTAGATTTTATTTCAAGAAGTTTATCAAAGTGAAAATTAGTATTATTGAAATGTAATAAGCGTAATACATTTTAATTACACAGAGCAATACATTTTTATCTATGGATTTTATTTTAACTGTGACAAATAAAAGCAAACGACAGAATTCACATGATATTTTGCCTATTATTTTTCAGTTTTACTTCTCAGTAGTATTAAGTAACATGAGTCATAACACTGAAGAATTAATGCCTGCCTAGAGTAGAAAATAATAGGCAGAGACCAGTGAACTAGAAAAAGTAAGAAATTGTGTGATCCAGTCATGTGAAGCAGAATGACAGGAGCCAGAGCCAGGACTCCACTTGACAGCCTAGGCTATTGAGGGAGCCACATTAGGCTTCAACCTTTTAGAACTTGAGACTCTTAGCCAATTAACTAAACATATGTGCCTTAATTAATTAAAAAGGTAGAAGAACATGTCCAAAAATGGCATTGCTTACTAATGGTCTACATCTGAATAGGAACTGAGAAGCCAAACAAAATGAAAGGGTCACATCAAACAAAGAACCAAAACTGTGGCTTTCTACAAATGGTGAATGGCTCTCACTATAAGTTAGAATTCGCAAAGTATGATTCAGTAACATATTATCCAAACACCCTGAATTATTGAAGAGAACTGCGAAGTCTGCATATGAAAAGCAGTGCTGAACCTTGAAAATGCTTTTGTTGCATTATTTAAAATAGGTATAAATGTCAGGTTATTGCTAATGGTACTTCTCTTAAGAGTGAAATTTGGGAAATAATATTTACCAAAGTTCATGTGATTATTTCTATGGCACCATAGGCACATTTCCTTTTGCTGAAAGTTATGTGTCCCATAGAAAACACAGTGTAACTAGGATTCTTTTTGTTCTTATGTTTTAGGCTTCAATTAGTGTAATCTTAGGAAATCTTAAATCTATAGTTCAGACTTTCATGAGTGACATGATTGTCTCATAAGGAAACTATTTTAATTAAAGATTGCTTGATAAACTACCAAAATTACTACAAATGCTCATGAACTATCCCATAATATTAAAGATGTTGTTTGTTCAAAGAATTTTAATTTTTTCATATCAAAATGACACATATTTCATATATTATGTTGTATTTATTCTATTTTCATGGACAGGATAACTTTAATAACTCAATAGATCATTCAATATTTTATTAGGTGACTTTTATTGGAATTAAGGGACTCCAGATGATACTCTAGGAGCTATTTAACAAAATCTTACTTTTGAATCATAATGTTAAAAACTGAAAATTCTCCATGATGAAATTATCAGGAGAGACTTGACTAGTGACGTAAAATGTAATGAACAGAGTTAAATTTAATGAACAAATGAATTGAATGAGTGAAAAATATTAGTTCTGGATTAAACTGTCTATTACTGAAGTACAAACTGAAGTGGGCTTAATTTGGATAAACTTATTTACAGTATTCATGAAAACTGAGGAATTTAAAAGTGAGAGTATGAGGCATATTAGTGTTTTAAGTTTATTTCATTTTATAATTTTTAAAATTTGTCTTCAACAATATTTTATTATTTTTTAAAGAATTTCATACAATTTATTTTGAACATATTAACCCCCATCGTTCCCCTAACTCCTTTCATCCACACCATCCAGTTTCTCATGCCTTCCCACCAATTGTAAAATTTCTTCTTTTTTTTTTTCTACTTTTTCGTAAGTCTTCTTTGTGCTACTCAACTAGTATTAGGAGTGGAGCCTGTCTGGCATATGGTCAACTCACTACAGATATATCATTAAAGAGAACTGACATCCCTTTCCCCGACTATATCAAATACCAATAGCTTATCAGCTTCTGGTGGAATTTTGTACATGCCATCCCTTTCCATGCTGTGATTTTGTCTAGCTGGAACTTGTGTACATCTTGAGTAGCTGTCATGATTGCTGAGTTCATGTATACAATGGCCTTATTGTATCCTGAAAACTCTATTTCACAGGTGTAAATCCACTACTTCTGACTCTTAAAGTCTCTGCATATACAATGCAGCCATGATTCCTGAAACTTTCAGGGAAGAAAGAGATATGTGTGTCCCATGTAGAGCTGAACACTCCATGGTCTTCAGTTCTCTGCATGTTGATCAACTGGGGGATCCCTGTGTTAACTGTTATCTCCTGCAAAGAGAAGCTAAGCCCTCTCATGAGAGTTCAGAGATGCTCTGATATATGGACTTAGCAATAAGTTATTAAGAGTCATTTGAATATTGTGTTCATTTAAGAGAATAATAATAACAGGTGGTTCCCTTGTACCTGGCACTTATCCAGCCACAGGTTCTTGCCCTACTACTTAACAGTTCCAGGTATGGGTTCCATCTCATGGAATGTGCTTTAGTATCAACTGGAAAGTGATTAGTTACTCCTATAACATTTATGCCACTATTGTACATATAGTGGATATATTTTGTCAAGCCAGTTACTGTTGTAGTTTGCAGGGTTTACAGCTGACTGAAATAGAGAATTACCTTTCTTCTCTGGTACATTCATTGCACCTCCCAACCAAAAAAAAGTTAGCCAGAAGTTTCCAGGTGAGTTGAGCTTGATTTCCTGTGCCCTGTGACTCATTTATGTGATATTTTCAGCAAGGAGCTCTTATAGTCAAGTTCTGGAGGGTAGACAAGAGTACTAGCAATAATCTGTAATGCATGGAAGGTCTATGTATCTCAACTGGCCACAACTCAAAAAGAGGTTACCCAATCCTGGTATTGGGGATTTTATTTGTTAGCATGAGGTAATTTGTTCAAGTATTGTATTCCTGTTGTAGAATCGCTCTGTGAAACCTCTAAAAGGCTTGAAAATAGAGATGAGGTACCCTTTAAGAATGACACATTATATTTGTCAACTGTATTTAATCAGTGCCTACTCTGATCTAAACCTCCTTCCATCTCTGGAAATTATATCAATAGACCATATTAATAAAAGTGTCTACCTACATGATATCTACCTTTGATAATGGAAATATATTATGTGAAGGACAGATTATGAGAGACCAGTTCATGATAGAAGAAAATTACAGTAAAAGGAAGTTATGATTAGGAAATAACACAGTTCTCAGGAGAGGTTTTCAAGGAGGTTTCATGGAGAATGTATTATTTGAGGGACCCATGAAACATGTAAGGCAGTTTCTTTCATCAATGGAGGTGGGTAAAGTGGCCAGTCTTAAGGGCTAACTAGTAGAGACCACAACGGCCAGGCGTTAACCACACAGAGTTCAGTACTTGTCTGGAAAACAATGGCATTTCAATATTTTAATTTTTATCAGAGATACCTGTTTGCCATTTAATATTAGAGTCTAAGAAGGTCCCAAACTGGAGTATGTAATTTAAGCTATTGAATAATTTGAGAAGATCAATTTTTTAAATGCATTGTTTTATCCACATCACATATCAAAAATAACATCACAAGAAAATACTGTCTTGAGTATTCTATAAAATAGTTTTCTAAACTGCACACTTTTAAAGACTGGGCAATTTTGTTTTTAAAATTCTCCTTGGATAACTGCTTTATACATTTTCAAAGACAACTAATACAAGAATAACTATTGGTTGATTATGAAGCACAAACAATAAATAACCCAAAGGCTTATTGGTACAATATTGGCTAAATAGAATATTAAATATGTACATTATACTTGGCAGGAAATGAAAAAGGTTAAATTATGAGTAAATATTTCTGAATGAAACATAAAGACACAAAAGGGAATATTTATTAGCCTCATGTATTAACAAGGATAAATGTTCATATTAAAATATATTTGCAAGCTAGCAGAGAATTATGAAAAGAATTTTTAAAACTGTTATTACTTATCTCTGAAGTGATATGTGAGGTGTAGCATATTTTGTTATTCTTTGTTCTTGAATGTTCATTGTTTCTAAAGTGCATTTATTATATTATGATTAAAAAGAGGGCTACAGTAAATAAATAAAATCTCCATATGCCCTGACACAGCAATGATTTAGTAATTTATACTGAAGAAATGATTAAGGATGTGCATAAAGATTTATGTATATAATGTTCATCCCAGCATTGTTTACTACAATAGAAATGGAAAATAGCCAATCATGCAATATAAGGGCCTCGTTAAATAAAACACAGTACATGTATTTTATGAATACCAAGTACTCATTAAAATGACAATGTAGAAACTTTCTCCGAAGTGAAATATTTCCCTTTATTAACAATTAAACCTATTAAATAAGTTCAAGTATATGCCCATTTTTTTTTTACTGACTTCAGTGTGCTATATTCTCAACTGTGTTTCTGTTTAGTTGGTCTGTTTGCTTTTTGTTTTTCTCTGAATAGACTTTGCAAAATTTCAACAGTAATACTCAATACTTCTTTGAATTATTTTATTTTGAAGATTATAATACAATTACATAATTTTCTCTCCTCTTTCTTCCTTTAAAGACCTACCATGTACCCCTCCTTGCTTTCTTTCAAATTCTGGGCCTCTTATCATTAGTTGTTGTTGCATGCATATGTGTTTTACAAAATATAACCTTCTCTGTCTGTATAATGTTGATTGTATGTATGTTTTCAGGACTGACCAATTGGTATTGGATAATTAATTGGTGTGTTCTTCCCTGGGGAAGCCTATATCTCCCACTCTCAGAATTCCTTATCTGTTTATATTTCTTTGTGTAGGGGTGAGGCCTCATCAGCTTTCTCCCTCCTGTGCCTAAGGTCACATAAACATTAGAGAGAGGGGATGAAAAGATTATAAGAGCCAGATGATCATGGATTTTGCTATCAAACTGTGTCTGCTAGTAATGTTAGAAGCTACACTCATAAAATCTGAACAACATGACTACCTAAACATGAATTGAACAAGGATAACAATAGACATATTCTATACTTTAAAAGGAAAATGTGTTTCAAGAATTCATATCACATTTAAAAGCATGAGGGACTTTCTTTTGTGTTAAATTGTAGGGATGAAAACTTTTAGTGTAATGTTTTCAAGTTTTTACTGCCTATGACTTTTATTAGCACCATCAGAAAGAATACCTAATCAAATATCTAACAAAATGAAGTCAGATAAAATGGGGATCACTGCACAAAGACTGAATATCAATGTCTGAACAAAGGGAAATATCTATTTTGAAATGAAGTATCAATGATTTATAGTAACAACTTAGCAAAATGAATTTAATTTCCTTTTATTATTGTTAGGTCACTTTTTATCTAATAGTAATAAAATCATAATTACTAGTCACCAACATGTACTATATGCTTCTCCATGCTATCCTTGTCACATATTACCCTAAATTTAACCATTGAAATATATATTTTGAGAGTGATTTGGTAAATACTGGAATATGGTAAAATCTGAAACTTTGTTAAAATATACACAGCTAGTAAACAGTGCATCTTAAATATAATCATATTTTTAATACAATTGTACCACCAATTATCTTCTCAGTCTTCCAAGATACTGTTAAATTAACCTCATATTTAGATTCACCAAGGATGTGCGTAACAGAATATTTTATTTACCACATTTATATTTATTAATACTTAATCACCTATAAAATCCCTAAATCCTATAACCTAAACCTTAAATCTAAAAATCTATCTAAGAATATCTAAAATACCTAAAAACACTATAATAACTATAAAAAACACTTACCATTATTTTAAGTTTCTTAAAAGGATATTAATACTCTTGGAGTAGGTCTGTGTAGGATGGCTTGATTTATGGCAATCCCATCAAGTAGTAATTTTTAAGCTTAAGGTCCATCTAGTTAGTAAGGCCAGTATATTTCCACCACCAAGTTTTGTCAGTTTAAAAGTCAGTCTGTTCCAACCACCAATGAACCGTGTTTTTTTCAATCAGCCAAGAATTGCCTCCAGAGTCCCTTTCCAGCACTCTGGGACTCCAATGCAGGATACTCCTAAGGATTCTCTCTTAGCAGATCTGTGGCATTTTTTTGCTTTGGATTGAAGCTGTGGCTTTTCAATGGGTAAGGGCAGAGAGAGGAGACCAAGACCACATGGATCTTCAGCTTATATTTACCAGTGTTTTGTGGGCTTTTTCAAGTCACACCCCTACAACAGTGCCTCAGTGGTCCCATCTTGCAATTGTCTGCATAGGATCTCCCACCATTCCCATTGCTACTCGGGGCTAATGATGTCATCTGCATGGCTTGCAAGATTTCTTAGCAATGTCTTTCAAGGGCATATCATCCGGCCATAACTTGCTCCACCCATATCAACAACTAAAGGGACACCAGTTTTGCCAATCCAAAATCCCTATGCAAACAGATGTTAAATTGAAAAGCCTAACTCCTACCACAGATGTGAGTGCAGTTATGAGATGAATGTGGATCGTGAGTGCTTGCTGTACATGAGTAGAAAGTCAACTTCAGGAATTCAAAACTAGAGGAACCCAGTGTCAGCTTTAGTCACACCTAACGAAGGCATCAGAAAAGTGAGCTGTGAGTGTGGTGTGGAGATCAGCAAAGGGACTAGTGTGGAAGTGCTCGAAGTGTCTAGACTGGGAATGATTGGAACAATCGTAGAAGGGCTCAGCGGAGTTAGGAACATATGTACAACAGGCCAGATCTAGTTCACTTAGCATTAGATGCACAGAAAAGCAGTAAAAAGAGACATCTAGAAGACAGGCTGTCTAACTAACTGCATTGCAATGAAGAGTCCCCTGGTCTCTAAAATTATGAAGCCATCCGAATTTAATATAACAGTCCAAAGGCCATAATGCAAGGTGTCCAAAATGTGAGAATATTAAGTAATATAATTTTCCTCGAGAACACGAAATATCATACATTTTTATTCGTTTGTAACATTAATTAACAATGTGGAAAGCGACCATAATCCAATAATCTCCAGAATTCTATGTGCAAGAATATAGTGAACTAAGATGAAATTTCACAACTTTGTCCCTTTTGTGTTCCTTAGAATTCTCAGTGAATTTATGCCTCCAGTGCCTGGGACTATTTGAAGTACTGGGAAAACAAATACTGAGCTCCCCTCTGCTTTATCAGTGCCATCATTCAATTCCTCACCTTAGCTCTGAGACTTACTTTTCTTCTTCCATTTCCTTTGTAATTCTTAACCACAGTGCCTTTCATTCTTTGAATCAGAAAATCTGCAAAAAAATAAATAGTATCCATCAGTGTCCTGAAGGCGGGAGAGAGAGAGAAAAAAAACAAACACAGTATGTTAGCAATCGTGACTCTTTAGGTGGAAGGAAACAGGTGAAAAACCATTCCTGTTTTGTAAAACACAATAAACTCCTAATCATCAGCAAAAGCATGGGAAATTAACTCTCAGGAATAATAATTCCAACAGTGTGAATATTGGAACCATGGGTGAAGGTGGGGATAGCACCATACAGCAAGTGTACATAAAGAAGAGTCTATGGACAGAGCTCTGGAATCTTAGCCAGAAATCCTGAAAATGAACGCCCAATCCAACAGCAGAACTAGAAGAAATGGGCATGAAGTGTTTTCAAAAGTAAACAGTGATTAAGTCAAATGATAATGGATACAAGAAAATATAGTGTTAACTGAGGCTGGTGAGATGTCTCTGTGTGTAAAGGCCTCACAGGCCCACTGTCCTTACTTTATATAGCCCAAGTCTATATAAAGGTGGCAAAAGAGGACAGACTCTACAAGATTATCCCCTGACCTTCAGAAGCACATGCACACACACACACGCACACACACACACACACGCACACATGCATGCACGCACGCACACACACACACACACACGCACGCACGCACGCACGCACGCACGCGCACACACACACACACACACACACACACACTCATGCATGCACATGCAGGCACAGGCACATGCACACTTGTGCACATACACACCACCAAAATTATGATAAAAATTTTTAAAGAGACTGAGAACTAATTGTTGGATTTAACATTACAAATGGTAACAGTGAATTTAAAGTGTTTTTAGCAGTCACATGAGAGGACAGAAAATATATTGGAGTACATGAGACGGAATAGAAGAAAGAAGATTAGAAGTCACTTTTAAATGATTTGTCATTGCTATAAGAAATAACTAGGACATTGGCTGGAAATAAAATTATTATCAAAGTTTCTTTTCAAATGGAAAAAGAAACAGAGTATTTGTATCTCAATGATACAGCTATAAAGAAAATGTAAGGATAAAGCAAAAATAAAATTGTACTTGAATAGACCATAAGCTCTTGAGCAGTGTAGAAGAGCACTTGTCTTACACACAACACATGCAAAGCAACTTCTAACATCTAACGACATGAAGAAGAAAGCGAGGGAACAAGAACATGGATCATACTGGAAGTTCTCTCCGATCACAACCATTTCTCAGTGAATCATAAGGAAAAGCTCTGAGGACAATTGCTAAGATTTGGAAAGGATTGGCAGAGGGTATGAAACAGTCATTTAGGAGAGCAGGAGCAGAGGGAAATACAGTGTGGCTCTGAAATGTGCTGTTAAAACTTTCATAGAAACACAGGCAGATATCCACAAGTCAAGCACATAGAAAGCAGAGTTTCATTTAATCATGCTGTAATATACCCAGGTGAGTAAGGCCAAGTAAGAAAGACAAGGAAATGATGTACACAGCAGTGTCATTATTATACTCTGTGATGGGATTAAATGTGATTGAGGAGGAAGAGATACCAAGGTAAGGAACAGTAAAATTTGAGGAATAATGTTTCAAATGTTTAAGTAATGTCTTTGAATTATGGTAATGTCACATTACAGATGGAAAGTTCAGAAGACAATAGGTTGTGATTACAAAAAGGAATAAAGCCACACTGAATTTACTAGTAATGAGAGACCACAACAAAGCGTTCCTTCCATTTCTCTCAAAAGATGAATCTAACCAGAAGAAAATAATTGTCCATAGTGCTTGTATCAGCACTATCTATAAATTATCCAATCTAGGAAGACTTTGACAGAGGATCTCTTGGAAAATGACCTGATAGATTTGAAAGTCTAGATTATGCTCTTCTATGCTTACAGTTCCACAAATAAACACAGTAACCAAGACAACAAAGAATCTTCTGTTATCTTTCCCCTGTGTAGTGCAAGTCTGCCATTTGCTGAAAATTATTTTTTTCTTTTTAATAATCATTTATCCAAGCCAAATCAGTTATTAAGAAAGCTCTACACCATAATTGTACATTACAGCTTTGAAGTTAATCAGTATGCAAATTCTCTGTAGTAAACTTTCTCTATAAAGTGAGCCTAAGATTAGTGGACAGGTGGTAGCAAGCACTTGTAAAAATGTGAGAACTTGCAAGTTCATTGCCTTTAAATACAACAGACATTTCAATTGGGCTAGTTTTTAGTTAAAGGACATTTCAGTTTTAATTGCTGGCCTGTCTTAGAAGGACAAGAAGAAAATAGGGCAATGAATTTTCTATCTATGTTACTCACTTGTACATAAGATTGTAAGATGCATGCATACAAAATGAGAAAATGAATACGCGTTCACCTTTAATTACTAAATAAGCAGATGTAAGAGAGTTGGGCAAAGTTTCCTTAAAGTATAGACTATTTAAGCAGAAGCCAGATCTGGAAAAGATCACTGGAGAGCAGGGGAGGAGCATCACCTTAGATGTGAGGAATATAGGAGTTGTGTTGGGGATAATAAGGAGATAACCACTGTGACAGGATCATTAGAATTATGACTTTTCAGGACATAAGAATAGAAAGATCCACTGGTATGTAGACATAAAATCAGCAATTCTCAAATTGCCATCCAGAAATATCTGAGAATTTTGAGACTGTCCCATAGTATATGCAAAGACAAAAATGACTCCATAATAAGAGCAAGAGAGCACGTATTGTTCCTCTTCGATTGTCCCATGGGCAGTTTGGAGTTGGTAGAATGTATATTCTCTGTGATATCTCAGGAGAGTTAATGCAGAGCAGATATGGAATAATGTCTCCTTTTTATGAATATATACATTGGAGTTTTTAAAACTGAGTATCTTTTATTACCATCTTTAATTTGAAGAGATGAAGTTATATTTAATGAAAGATCATTGTTAACATGCAATGTGATTGTTTTTGTTCTAAACCACATTAGAAAAAATTTAAGTTAATCCTTAATATGATAAATATGACATAATTAATATATATATTAATAAATGCACTTTGGGATTACCAATGGCTTTTAAAGAGTATGAAGGCATCCTGACACTGTGTTTGAAGACTTCTAATAATATTAAAAGAGTTAGAATTATTCCCTTAAAAAACAAGCAGAAGAAAGGAAAGACACTAGAATTTATTGAAAAGGTAAAATTTGGAGACAGGTTGTTCTAATCTTCCATGCTCCAGTCAATAAGTATATAGCACATATGAATGCTGGGATTTAACTTTTATAAAGTATTTCCCTATAGGACACACAGCATTTAGGCTGAACGCTTCTTGAACACCATTTCCCAGTCCCTTTACTGCGTCTTTACTGTGGGTACAGACCTTATCATTGGCCCTACATAGGTTTCACCCACTCTGATTATCTGCCTCAGCCTTAGCTTAGACCCACACTGCCTACAGTGCTTTCTTACCCTCCCTCAACATCTCCTCTGAACCACAGTATGTGAGGTCCAGGGGGAACCGTCTTAGC